>ML809025.1:34882-47917 GCA_009831015.1 Picea engelmannii
TCGTGTCATTCGTGCAAATGGATGCAGAGAGATGTTGCAGCAGGTTTTGAAGTTGGAAACTAGGAGTTGTGTTGTAGATAAAGGAAACAACATGAGTGAAAATGGAAAATAATTTTACATCAACAAAGTGCTACGGAGAGAATATGCAGCAGTAGAAAGAGTTGAAAAAAATTTCCACATCAGAAGGTTGCATACAAACTATGCAGCGACTAAAAGAGCGTTATTGTTATTATTATTTTATATATATCCATAGAGGTACTCGCCATTGTTGCTTTTCAAGATTTGTTGTGGCCTGTAATGCCATTTTTTTGTTTTCATAACAAGTATATATATATCGTCATTCCTGGTTTTCAAGGTTCTTATGGCCTGCAACACCATTTCTAGTTTTCATTACAGTTTTTTTTTCCTCTCTACAACAATGTAATAGATTGTAACCAAGGGTTTGGAGGCCCTCGACTACATTCAACGAGTGTTGTTACTATAGCACGGAAGTGAACTCCTCTTTTGACTTTGGCTTCTTGTATAACTTCAAACGATGACCATTAACTAACAATGGAAGTTTTTCATTATCAATTGTTCTAAGTCATACTTTGCCATTATCGAATACAAGTTCGACTTCATATGGACCTAACCACCTTGTTGTTAATTTCCCTTTAAAGTCCTGAAATATGGAATCAAACAATAATTCCCAATCACCTAGTTGAAAAGACTTATCCTTAATAAAATGGTCATGCCAATGTATACGTTGTTGTTGTAGTAGATTTTCAATATACTACAGAGCTTCCTAGTGAAACGTGTCTAGCATGTTGAGTTGAGTGATTTTCTCTTTTTGTGCAGTAGATATATCAACGCCCAACTCAACTGCTATTTGAAGAGTTTTTATCTTAAATTCTATTGGCAGAAGTACTATTTTTCCATAAACTAATTCATATGGAGAGAATCTTGTTGATGTTTTCCAAGTTACACAATAAGCCCAAACAACTTCAGAAAGTTTGTTTGTGCAATCTTTGCAGTGGAATTAAACTATTTTTGTTAATATATTCTCAAGTTCTCTATTAGTCACTTCCACCTGCCCATTATCTTATGGATGATAAGTTGTTGTTTTTCTATGTTGTAATTCTTAGAGTTCCATGAGATCTACTATCAACTTGGAAGTAAACTAAGCTCCTCTATCTGAGAAAATTTCTATGGGCACTCCAAATCTGGTAAATATGTAGTCAAAAAGAAATTTGTCTACTCTTCTCTTGATTGTTTTTGAGGGGTTGAACTTCCTCTCATTTAGTGAGGTAATCAATACATACTAGTTTATACTTGAATTGATTGGATGGTGGATTGATGGGATCCAAAAAATCAATACCCCATTTATCAAATGGTACAAGAGAAATATGCAGTTGTAATGGAATTTCTTTGGATTTGTTAGTTTGACATACTCTTTGGCAGGCATCACAATGTCTCACATGTGCCATTACATCTTTGTGAAGTGTTGGCCAATAGTAACCAATGGAGACAATATTTTTAGTAGTTTTGGTTGCAGCAAAATGCCCTCTGCATGGTTCATCATAAAAATCCTTCAATATTTCATAAACTTCATCTTCTCTTAAACACCTTTGGAGGATCTGATCTGGTCCTAACTAGAATAAGTAACCCTTTATCCATGTAAAATGTCCACTTTTTTTTACCAATACGCAAAGTTCTCGATAGGGAAAATGTTGGTGTAATCTTATTGCACCCAAATAATTTGCAATGTCTGCAAACCACAGTGTGATGAAAGACGCAACAAAGAGGTTCTCATCAGGAAATGAATCATCCATTTGTACATTCACTCTATTTCTTGGAATCTGAGACAAAAAATATGCAACCACATTTTCCCAACCAAGCTTATCAAGTATAGTTATGTCAAATTCTTGAAGAAGTAACAACCAAAGGATTATTCTACCATTCATTATTGGTTTATTCACAAGATATTTAACAATTGAATGGTCTATATGCACAAATGTGGGATAATATAATGGCAGAACTTGTTGATTGCATAAACGATTGTTAAGGACTCCTTCTTTGTCATAGTATAATTTTGCTCTACTTTTGCACGATTTTTGTTGATATAATATAATTCATGCATGGCTAAATTATCCTTTTGTCCTCACACAACACCCAAAATTTTGTCAGAAGCATCAGTATAAATATGAAATGGTAATTTCCAATTAGGTCCTTGTAGAATAGGAGTTGTAATTAATTTTTCCTTTAAAGTTTAAACGGCATGCTAGAAAGCTTCTGTCCAAATGCATTTTGCATCCTTAGAAAGAAGAACAAATCATGGAGAGGCCAGTTTACTAAAATTTTGAATAAATATCCTATAATACTCAGTGTGTATGAGGAAATTTCATACATCAAATTGTTTTTTTGGAACTGACGTATTTTTTACTACAACAATTTTAGCAATATCAATTTGAATATCTTTAGCAAAAATATGATGTCCTAATACAATTCCTTTTGTTAGCATTAAAAAACATTTCTTGTTACTCAATGAAAGATGATTTTCTATGCATCTCTAAAGAAATTTTTCCAATCTAGATAGTGTTTTTTCAAACTGATTTCCAAAAGTAGTGAAATCATCCATAAAAAAATTCACACAATCCGATATTAAATCAGAAAAAACACTCAAAACAAGTCTCTAAAAAGTGGTTGGTGCATTGCATAACCCAAAGGGTCAAAATCTATAAGAAAAATTTCCTCAAGGGAATTTGAATGTTGTTTTGTCTTGATATTTTGGTGCAATCTGGATTTGGTTATATCCACTAAAACCATCCAAAAAAGAAAAATATTGTCTTTTGGACAAGGAATCCAAAACTTGGTCAATAAAGGGTAAAGAAAAGTGATATTTTCTAGTAGCTTTATTGAGTTCCCTATAATGTACACATATGCATCATTTTCCACCTTTATTAGGAACCAACACAAGTAGATAAATCCACTCACTATCGGAAATTGGATAAATAGACCCAACTGTTAAGAGTTTCTAAAGTTCATCTTTCATTATATATTTAAGAATAAGGTTCATTCTACGTTGTGGTTGACGAACAAGTTTCATTTCATCTTGAACACAAATATGATGCATACAAATAGATGGATCAATGCCATGTATATATTTTCAATCCCAGGCAAACGTTGTGGAATATTTCTACAACAATTTTTGCAACTCTTGATGTTGAAATGGTTGTAGTTGATTGTGTATGTTCAAATATTTTCCTGGAGAAATATCTATAGTTTTGACCTGACAATTAACAAACTCTTCTACAAAATATTCATCTAGATATTGGAGAGTAATATCATCAATAGAAATTGAAGATGAATCATTAAAATTATTGATTTTTGCATTTATGTTCGAACTCGTCCCTTCTATTTCTATTTTCTTATTATACTCCCTAATTTTGACCGTTGTTGGATAGATATTCTACATGAAATTTGATATCATCCTTTCTTTATATGGTTCCTTCAACATTAAGGCTTGTTCAATTATAGAAATTGGCTTAATGATCATAGCATAATAATCACTTCCATCATCCAGTGGAATCCACAAAGGTTCTTATATTTCCAAAATTGATTTTGTAAGGGGATATAGTGTAATATTTTTAATTGAACCCCCTTGAGAGTTTGTTATGTTTCCAGAGTGGAATTCTATATAAGAATATATAGTTTCTAATCGTGAACGCCCCAAGATTAATGGATAGCCCCACATATTTGTTTTAGAATGCAATATTATAAAATTTGTTGGGTATTCACAAGAATCTATTGTAACTACAATATCTTCCAGGATCCCTTCAGGCTTGACTATTGACATGTCAACCATTTGCAAAAATTTTGGTGTTTGATGCATTATATTCTGAAGATTCAAAGTCTCCATGACTTCTATGGCCATTATGTTAATGGTTGCACCCAAATAAATTAGAGTATTTGGAATTGGATTTTTTCCAATATAAACTTTCACAACAGGTTTCGCTGGAATAACATATTTTGGATTAACATCCTTTCCTAACATGAGTTCGAAAAGCTATCCTACTACATGGACAGTTGGGGGATCTTGTTTATTTATACCTGATTTTTTAATGAACATATATCTAATGAACTTATTGTAAATGGGAATGTCTTTATATCTTGAATCAAGGGAATTTTGACACATAGATTTTTCAATTCTACCAAGATGTCAAATGTTGGTTGAGGTTGGGTTTTGGGTTGATTTATCCTCTCTAGAAAAGATGGAACCTTATCCTTGTTTTCTAATGAATGCTTTATCTCATATTCAACAAGGGTATAGGAAATTGGTTGCATTTGTTCTCTTTCCTCTCCAATCATAGGTTGTTCCTCACCGAAATCCTCTACCATAGGTATTCTAGAGTCTTTTAACACTTTTCTGACCAAATATGAGTGACCTGACAGTCAAGTGCAGAAATTAAATAAGCTAGAAAATATCCTACTTCATTGGTATGAACTTGCTTATTCGATTGAATTGGTTGACTTTATTGATTTGACTAATTTGATGATTGTTGATTTGATTGTTTTTTGTTAGGTTGTCATGCCCTGTTATTAGGATTTGGATTTGGTTGGGCAGGCAACTGAAATGGTATTTCGTGTGCTTGACTAGGGCCTTGTATTAGGGGCAGAGGCAACAATTGTTGTTATTGTTGTTGTACAAGCCAGTTATGATAAGGTCGAAAGAATTTATGTTGACTTGGCCATTGATTACCTTGAATTTTTCATATGGAAGAAGTAAAGCTTTTCTAAGTAGGAAATGGAAAAGAACAATACTAAATAAATATTACATAAGAAAATAGGATCGCCATGGTTGTCAAGTGGCCCTTGCTCTATAGTCTGTTGAATGATCTGTATACTAACTCAATCAACCACTGAATAAAGTAAGATTCAACAAAGATATTTTGTATTCCATAAATATGTATTCACAGTCCAAAAACAACGAAACACCTTGGGTTATTTTTCCTCTATCTTTATAAAAAAATTCCATAAGTTCTTGAGAGGTTGTTCATTTTCCAGAAATTAACTGAAATTTGTTTTAACTACTTCCTTTAAAAAAATCACTACATCAAAATAAGTTATTGTCTTAACAACTAATTGCTTCAACTGTTTACACTAAGATACTGTAAAATCCAGTACTATTGAGCACATTTTATACCGACTTATTCTTTTAGGACACTTGCAAGCAAGTGATCCGATTATGATACATTGTGATTATGCTTTGCTTATGAGATGTATATTCTAATGTCATTGTGATTATATGCTAGATTTTAGATGTATTCATGTATCGTCAGGTATTACTGATGAGTTTCCCTGAGTATGTAGGATACATGACAGGTTGATGATGCAGATAGCATCAATGGTTCCCTTGGACTCCAGATTGAGTCAGGGAGTGGATTGCATTTTGTTTGAGTATTTCATTTTACACACATGTGATATATGATTGATTACAGTGTGATTTATGTATATGGATTATTGACACTATTTTTTTCAGTGGATGCAAGCTTGACAATGCTTTCTAATCCGACTGACATAAGGAGTAAAGGGGTCATGCACAAAAACTAGACATTTGAGGGAGAGGTGTGGCAACATCCTTGTCATAGCCTACTAGCACTCTCGATGTGACCCGAACTGTAGATTAACGATTACCTAGTTCGAGAGGCCCATGATGTCGTGAGGGTGGACTGAGATAGTTGCTCACGAAGAATCCTAAGGGGCGCGCAATAAGGCAGAATCCTTATTCCTTAGAAGCCCTTAGTCTCTCACAAGGTCAACTGAATGAAGTGTTGACTCCAAGGATCGTACAAAGTTCCAAAACCATTCAAAGAAGAGTGGCACCCTTGGAGCAAGGAGGTGGGTCTTGAAGGGCACGTCGCGTAATTAAATGGGAGTCAATAAATCTAGGTGGCCTAGAAAATAATGAAATGTTTAGACCTTGTTAGAATAAAATATTAATTAGTCAGTAAATTATAAAATTAAAAGCCTAACAAGAGTCTAAGCCTAAGTCTAAGACTATTATAAGTCTAAGTTTAAATAAGGGACTAAATAAAAATATTAAATAAATTAAAAAGAAGAATAAAAATTTAAAGGTTGGGTAAAATGCACATGTGTGCATGAAAATAATAAAATGGATTTTTAAAATAGAAAGAAATTAAAACATGAGAGAATAGGTGTAGACATAGAATGATATCTTGAGTCAATATACCACTAAGTTTAACTAAAAGAAGACTCCTAAACCAACTCAAACTTAGATCTAGTTAGGGGATTCTCATTAAATGGGAATTTGGGGAACTAAGACACATCTAAGAGAAAAAATACGAACACACTGGGGAATGTGAGGGAAAATGGATTTTTAAATAAAATAAAAAGGGTAATTACTTATGCAAACTTGGGGAGAGTGTGACAAGTGTGTCGGTGAATAATTATAATTAAATTAATTAAAAAGTTAATTATTTGTGCATAAGGACATGTGTCATTGGGGATTTTTCTATAAAGGAAATGGAGAAGAGGGGAAATGGATCTCACTTTTCTTAGTACTGTTATGCTGCCAAAATTTTCTTGACTGTGTTTTACTTGTGAGAGTTGGGTTCCAAATATTGAAGAGAGTGGAAGCTTTTCCTTGCGAGGCAAGTTTTGGGTGCTATTGAATTTATGATTTGTGTGTGGTCCATTTGCAGCTCGGGGGGCTAAGGGGGAAGAAGAGTACCCCTATCATTGACTGGGAGGTACTGGTGAAGTCTTTGGATTAGCAGGTGGGAGCAAGGAGAAAGTAGTGCAACCTTCAAATTGAATATCATCATTACTCATCGCCATTCCAGTTACAGTATTTTGTTATAATCATTTTACTGTTAATAATTATTGAATTGTGCTCTATAGTGGTATAAAGAATGGGAACTGTTACAGATCCCATTTGAGGAATGGAGCTATTACAGATCTTTTGAATGAACTATTACAGGTTTTAAACAAAGAATGGAATTGTTACAGATCTTTGAAAATTCTACTTATGTACATATAAAAATGATTATATATCACATGAATCTTATGAATAGCACTATAATTGAGTTTACCAGAAGAATATTAAAGACTACAGATATGTTCAGATTGGTATATTATGTTTACATAATAGTTGGGCGTAAAATCTGACAGTTTACATAATAATTATTTGCTATGTGCAGGAATATCCCAGTATATTGATTTTAATTGATTTTTATACAATAAATTGTACAGGGTTATTCTTTTAAAGTTAGTTGTTTTTTAGCATTAAAATTTTAAATAATCCTCTAATCTATTAATGGAATGTCAATTTAAATTATGATACTAAGTATGTAAGTTGGAGCTTGAAATTTGTTGTCGATCATTAATTACAGTTCTAAACAATTTCGGATATAGACATAGTTAAATGCTTCAACATTGATTGCTTAAACGGAAATTATGAGCTTTGTTAAGTAACTTCTTGCTGGTAGATATAAAGGTTCCTTCCAAATAAAACTATTGAATGTGCAAGGTGTAAAGTTGTGCTTATTGAAGACCATGGGAATTGTTTAATCCTTTGTATTCTTTCATTAAAATGCACGAACCTGTATCATAAGAACTTTTCTCAAACTCAGTTAAACAAAGCAATTACACGGTGTCATTGGACTTAAGCTCGTGAATTTTGTCGTAGATAATTAATGTTGGAGTTACTTCACACACATCTAGGATTTATTTTCCTAAGTTTTTTCCTTGTTTATTAGTCACAATTAGTCATTATCCAGTCTCCTATATTTTAGGGGAGAATATTCCACCTGGAGAATATTCTCTTTCAGTTGACACTTCAAATTGACTAGTTGAGTTGAGTTTAGATGTTGCATTGGTTTTGTCACCATGCAACATTGGGATCATCACCATGCTAATGCACACTTGCCTTGGGATCATCACCAGACTGGTGCATTACCCTTGATTCACTGATCTACTCCTCACTACTCTTTGTTCAATCAGTTAACTGGAGACTAGTTGACTAGTTAACTCAGCTAGGTGGCAGTTCACTCTCGTAACTGCCTGAGAGACTAGACTAAGTGGAAATTCACTCTTGTAATTGTTGGTGTGTGTGTCCAGATCACTCTATACCACCACTATGGCACATTGGTTCTCCTCCAGTGCGCACTCATTGAGTTACAGAGTATATCATGTGTACATTATTCATTATTCATTACGGTTAATGAGAATTCTTCCATTCTTTCTCTCATTCTTCTTCTTTCTCAATTTCTCTCTGCAAATGTGTGTAGTATTTTCTAGCTAGATCTATTCTATGCAGTTTCAACACATTTACATGGTATCAGAGCCAAGGAACTACTAAGCAAAAGCTACACCAAAAAAATTTGCAGGTACAAAAGATTGAAGACAGCAGAAAGATGGATTTCCAAAAACAATTCATTCTTACACCTTACAACTATTTTGCATGGAAGGAGAAAATAACCATACATCTTCGAACTAGAGGGTTGTACAGGTTAACTTTGAATACAAATAAAGAACCAACATCAGCCATAGAAAAATCCAAGTACTTAAATCGCATGGATGAGGCACTCGGAACAATTTGCAGTCTTATTTCTCCCGATCTCCTTTTTCACATATCTTCCTGTAAGACTCCCAATGAATCCTGGACCACCTTGGAAGGGCTCTTTGGAAAACATGATGAGATGATGGGACACATGCTAGAGGTGGAAATACTCACATTGGATCCAAAAAGCTTCAACAATATCCAATATTTCTTTACAAAATTCAAGGATTTACTATCACAACTCAAAGCTTGCGAGGTTGATAAATCGAAGGAGGAGAAACAAATGGTTCTCACCATTCTCTCCAAGCTTGGTCCTGAATTATCTGTATTCGTATCAACATTCCATTATGTCAGATTCGCCTCTAGAGCCACCTAGAAGATGCCTTCTCTTGAGGACTTTATCGAATCCTTGACACCAGAGCAAACCAAGCTCATCAACATGGGCACAATCAAAGTCTCAAGGGCGCATGCACTCACTATGCAAGATGGCAGCCACAAATATCAGAAATATAAAGATAAAGATAAACGAAAATCTCATGCACATCCGAAGAAGGAAGGGTACACAAAACCCTTCACCGATGCCTCCGGATCCAAAGGGGAAAAGGGAAGAAAAGGGGAGAAATGCACATACTGTCACAAAGGATTCCATCCATAATCCCAATGCATGCAAAAAAAATAGATCTAATGACTCAAATACTTTAGAAAAACAACCCTGGAGATCACGTCCCCGAGGATGCCAAGAAGAACAAGCCAGAAGATCATAATTCCAAGAAAGGCAACTCTAGTCGTGCCTTGATTGCCATCAACTCCTCTCTCGATGCTTGGATCGTTGATTCAGGAGAATCACATCACATGGCTGCCTCAAAAGCAATATATTATTCATTGGATGCATGCAAAGATCATCATATTTTGATGGGAGACAACTCTTCTGTCGAAGTCACTGGAAAAGCAAGGATTGAACTCACCAACGGAAGCTTCGAGAATGTGTTGCACGTTCCCAAACTTTCCGTCAACCTTCTCTCCATGTATCAGATGAAGAATTCTGACACTGGAAAGAAATTCATATTCACACCAAATGTTGTGGACATCTACGACATGAAAACCAACTCCAGGGTTGTTATCGATGAGGTAATTCATCAGTCTAGATTGTATACTTGTTCTGAATTCATTGAACCTGATTTTGCTTTACTGCTTACTCATGCTGATGAAAGTAGTAGGATATGGAACGAAAGGTTTGGACATTTGAATTTCAATTACATGCAACAACTTAGCAAGCAAATATTGGTTGATGGTCTACCAGACATCCATTTCTCCAAGGGAATATGTGAGGGATGTGTTCTCGGAAAACACCCTCAAGAGAAATTCGAAAAAGGAAAGTCTTAGCGAGCTTCCGCACCTTTAGATTTGATCCATAGTGACCTTATGGGTCCTTTTTCGCATCCATCCATCAACAAAGTGAGGTTTGGTCTCATTTTTGTTGATTATTTCTCACGTTTTACATGGATCTACTTTCTCAGGCAAAAATCTGAGGTATTTCAACACCTCAAAGATTTCAAAGCCTTGGTTGAGACATAATCCGGAAAGAAGATCGAAGTCCTCTGAACTAATAATGGGGGAGAGTATGTAAATCATGACGTCCATAATCTTTGCCATGAGGTAGGGATTCAGTTGCAGCATACAGTTCCCTATACTCTGTAGCAAAACAAATTTGCTGAGCGGAAAAACAGATCTCTAAAGGAGATGGCATCTTGCATGTTGCATGCAAAGTCACTACCACAGAGACTATGGGCCAAAGCACTTAATTGTGCAACATACATCCAAAGTAGATCTCCCCGTAGATCTATCAAGGATAAGACCCCCTACGAGGCTTGGAGTGGCCTCAAACCGGAAGTGACCCACTTTTTCATTTTTGGTTCACGTGCATGGGCCCAGATTCCCTCTAAAAAGAGGAAGGAACTTGATCGACAGAGCACTGAGTATATTTTTGTTGGATACCCCGACAGTGTGAAGGGATATAGGCTTATTGATCTTTTCTCAGACCGTCTCATTATTGAGCGAAGTGTCTAATTCGAGGAAAGTGTCTCGCAGACACATCAGCAGCTGTATGCAGACACCTTCATTCTTCCACCTATCTGAGATGATGAGCATGCACATGTTGACTCTTATTTAGACGAGAGTTCTGATTCAAAGGACTCAGATGATTTAGATTCAAAGTCAGTACAGTCAGATGTAGACTCAGAGCATCCAGATGCAGTTGCAGAGCCAAAGAAGAGGCCCAAGTGGGCATAGACTACTCTTCAGGATGTAGGGATCTTGTTGGTGATCCAGCCGATACTAGGAGGACTCGATCTGATTTCGAGGAGCCTCCTGTTGCACTCACTTCCACTGAACCATTTCCCTCCATGGATCTTTTCTTGGTTCAGTATTCAAATCCACAGTCTTATGGCGAGGCTGCTGGAAATCCCTTTTGGGAATCTGCCATGCAGAAGGAGTACTACTCTCTCCTCGAGAACCAGACCTGGGATCTGGTTCCCCTTCCTTCTGGGAGGAAACTTGTCAAATGCAGATGGGTCTATATGACCAAGAGTGTAGTGGATGGACAGATGTTATGAACATAAATATACATATAATATAGATATTCATAACATAATAAATAATTAATAAATAATTATTATTAATAATAAAGAGACATGCCTCAAATGACATGACTATTGGTTAAGGGCACCCCTGCGTGGGTATATAAACTAACCCTCATTCTCAATTGTAATCATCTCATCTATTCATATTTTATACATTATTCCTACATGGATTATTTTGTTATATTCCAAGTATTTTGGATAATTCTTGTGTGAGGGAACTTTGTTCGTCTCATTTGGTATCAGAGCCGTGTTTTTCTGATCCTAGCCATTGGCCATATAGGCTTCTAGCCACACAAAATCTCCAGAGTTTCTCTAATTGTCTGGTCTTTGACCAAAACTAGGCCTTTGGCCATTAAAAAAAAAAATTAAAGGTGATTCCGCTGCAAAATTTTCGTCCAAAATCTTACTAAAGAAAAAAAATCAAATCTATTGCAAATTGAATAAGTCAATAAAATTCATCAAGAAAGAATCCCGTGCTGCCCAAATTATTCTCTATCCGTACAAATACGTCGTACTCAGCCGCCAAATTACTCGTAGGATCCACAGCCTGCAAATTTTTATGGTACAAGATTTTGTTCATTGCATTGGTCCGTACATGTTTCTAAGTAAATCCGTACACTTTAAAACTCTATTTCTCAACCGTACAATAAATAAAAACTTTACACCAGCCGAAATCAATCCATATAGCCACTGCTAGTGACAAGCATACTGCTAAATCTGTACAGTCGTCAAAAAATTATGCTTCCTCCATCATAAAGTCGTTGTTCACCGTACAAATACCACCATATTCTTTATCCGTACAACTGCTGGATTTAAAATTTTAATGATTGAATTGTACCTGTCTATATCATTCGCTGACATTATATTTATGTCATACAAAAGTTTATTAATTAAAGTACCTGGTGCATCCATACAGTCGCGACCTTACATTAACCAGTAAAACACCACATAAATAACAAGGGTTGCATGGCAACACAGTCCCTGCCGAGTTAGTTGGGAAATACAGGTTGAACAATGAAACTTAATATAACTAAATGCACAAGTAATAAATATTTTTTTGTCAAAAGATAATAATTGAGGATTGTTTGTTATTCAAAATGTATAATGAAAATTAAGAATGGAACTATAATATTCATAAATATAATATAAATATAATAATTTGATTTATCTTGATGGTATATTTCTTTCTTTTAATTATGATTTAACTTATTTTATTTTAATTAAAGATAAATCTTGGAATATTAAAATAATATTGTTTAAATATTTCAAGTTTATTTTATTTTTTTAATCATGATTAATTTAATAATATATAACCATATTGTCAAATATTTAGAAAGAGTCATTATTCATTTTTATTGCACAATTATTACCATTTATTGTATATATCAAATTCATAAAATATAAATTATATAATTATTACTAATTTATAAATTGTGGAATATTAAAATAATATTATTTAAATATTTCAACTTAATTTTATTTTTTTATCATGATTAATTTAATAATATATAATATTATCAAATATTTATACAATATCATTATTAATTTTTATTATATAATTAATTATTACCATTAATTATATATATCAAACTCATGAATTATATAATTATTCATATCCTCCTCCCGGAATGTCCTCAAAATTTCATTCCAAATAAGGGCAAACCTGTCTGCTTCAACCTGATTATTAGTCTCGATTTTCTTATATTGTAAGCCAAATCCATATCTGAGTTGCAAACGCCTGATGTCGTCCCTTAATTTAACTTTTAGAGACCTCTTGGTTTTAAACAGAGGTTCTTCAGGCGTCAAATTGAATTGAGTGGCACTGGCAAAGAACTG
>ML809025.1:49424-61237 GCA_009831015.1 Picea engelmannii
TGGCTAAACGAGCGCCAGATTCGAACCTGAAACATGTTTCCTATGCTTTATTAGGTTCCTCTTCCATTTGTAAGCTCTAAATTAACTTATATGACACGAAACACTCTGAAAATAGAGCTGGGATATCCCGCTTACCTTCAGTAAAATGCCTGAAAAATTCTTCCGCGGTCTTTTCCTCGATTTCGTAATTTGGAAGCTCCATACCTCTTATTGTAAAACTCATACAATTTTCCACGGCTTGAAAAGATGATCAGCGCCACTTCCGCATTGCAAAGCACAGACAATTCATACGCCTTTTTCAGCAATCCATTTCGACGCTTGGAGAAAGTCACTTGCCGATTTGTAGTATTCTCGATCCGTTTTATCTCAATCTTCCCGCGGCCCATTATGTGTTTGTACTCGATCTAATACCAGTCCAGGGACAACTACATAAAATGTAGCAGTTAGGTTAACGAAACTTTAGTTCTGTTACTGCCTTTAGCCATCAAGCCCAGGATGATCTGTGTACTGGCGGTTCTTTCGACCTGCAGAGACATATGTGAGGAGGAAATCAGTTCAAGCGGCTGTATTATCCCCCTACGCAAAAGTTCAGACCGACTGACCGACACGAAAGAGCAGACGAGGAAACCCAAACCCTTCCCAGTACAATTGGCTGACCACATTGTCAAATCTATTAATTGTCAATACATTGAATGACGTGAAGTCTGCAATAATAGTTGAAAGATATTAACCAATCAAATGTTAGAAAAATATTTTTTTTATTATTAAAAAAAATACAAATTTTGATTTCCTATGTTACACATTTGATATAAAACAAAAATCTAAAGTCAACCCTAAACTAATAGCCAGTCAACGATGAACTCATCGTTATTAGTCCATGGCCTTGGCAGGGACTAATAAAGCATCGTGTGAATTGATAACATAAGGTTTTTTTAAAAAAGATTAAGGAAATCATATAACAAAACTACTCTTTTATAACTATAGGCATAGTATTAAAGCACGTGAGTTCTATGTTGACTAAGAACTTACAATCAACAAAAACATAAAAAGTGAATATTCTCCCACATCAAAAATTATATCATAATATAATCTTATATTATATTATATTGAGTTATATCATATTTAAAAGGGTTGATCTTTCAACTTAAGATTAAAAAAAATATTAAATAATATTTAAAAATACAAGGAATAAAGTGATATTTCAAAAAGTTAAAGTGAATAGAACTAAAAAGAAAGAAAGAATTATTAAGTGAATAAAAAGTGTTTTTAAAAGTACATAAAAGGAGTATCAAGGAATATTATATTGAGTTATATTATATTTAAAAGGGTTGATTTTTCAACTTAAGATTAAGAAAAAAGGTATTATATAATATTTAAGTACAAGGAATAAAGTGATATTTTAAAAAGTTAAAGTGAATAGAAAGAAAGGGTTATTGAGTGAACAAAAAGTGCTTTTAAAAATACATAAAAGAGTATCAAGAAATATTAAAGAAATATATCTATCAAGTCAAGGAGCTTAATTCTTATAATTATTAAAAGAATATTTTTAAGATTAAGTGCTAAAAATAAAAATAAAAAATAATCTAAGTCCAATTCAATTTATAAAAAGGACAATTCAAAAATGGAAGGAGAAAGATTCCCTCATACTTATAAAAAATATGTGGATCCCTTATTAAAAGTTAATGGGATTATTCAAGGAAATAATATAAACATCGTTATTTGCCCAACCGCTAAGAAAAACCACATTAACGTTGACCTGACAAACCAATTAATGGTTTTAGAGCCAAATATAATTGAAAATGACATGTGTCTTTCCGATGAGAAATATGACATTAAGAACCTACAACTATCTATGGGCGATTACAAATTCATAACTAAATTCAATGTTGTATCAATCTATCAAGACAGTGTTGATATAATTCTAGGGTCAACTTGGGTAGATACATTGGGTACTTTTATTTTCAACACGAGGAGAAAGTTTTTGACATTTTCTTATAAGAAGAAGAAAATCACATTGCAAGACGTTACAATGAAGTCAACTTCAGAAGTTTCATCATCAGAAGACCTGAAGGACGTATCAGAAGTAATCCTTCAAGATAATCATAAGTCAATACAAGAGTTGCAGGATCAACAGAAAGAATGTGACAAGATCATCATTGAAAAAGACGAAGAGATTTCTCGCCTAAGAAATCATAATAAAAAACTACTTGCAAAAATCATGAAGTCCAAGGAGAAGAAGCGGTGTTTTCAAAAGTTGGAACAAGAGAATCAAGGTCTCAAAGAGAATTTAACCAAAAAAGAGGAAGAAAGTTCATGCCTAAGGAACCTTAATCAGAAGTTACTAGAACAAATTAAAATCTTAAAGGATGAAAGAAGGGAGAATCTAGAATAAAAAATTAAAGATGACAAGTCAGAAGATAAAGAAGAACTTTTATGATTAAAATGACATAATCAAGATTTAATAACGCAAATTGAAAGGCTTAAGCATGATAAGAAGTCTTTACAAGAAAAGCTAGATAACAAAACATCAATAGTCGATAAAGAGACAATGACTGAACTTATGGAATTAAAGATGTCTTTAGATGTAAAAGTCTCAATTCTGGATAAAGGAATTAATATAGAACCAATCAACCTTACAACTCAAAAGGATGTGAATCCAACTGATGTAAAGGGTCTTCAAATGTCGAAGAAGAAACAATTCAGGGCTATGAAGAAAACTCAATTCCAAAATTTAATCAACAAAAAGCTACAAGTATACGAAGTAAGGATCGAGTTGCAAGGATGCCTTATTGACATCCTAATCACAAAAGTCGATATGTTAGTCAATCATTGCATCAACATAAACAAATGACCAATATGCCGAAGAATATTACTTCCACTACAAGTGATTCTCAAAGTAGAAGCTATTATGGGAGTCAAAATACATCAAGTTCTTTCCAAGAACCTTATAAACTCCTAATTCCACAGAAGATCGAATTAGGGTGGGCATAATCCTTTACAACTCGACAGTTCTGCTCAGTAGTTAGAAGATCCTATCGTCTTAGGTCCTCAACGATTACTAACTCAAGAAAGAAGAATCATGAGACAATAATTACAAACTAGAGAAAGAGATAAGTCTTCCATAAAGTATGCTTTGAGGACAAAGCATTTTTAAGGGGAAGGCAATGTTATGAACATAAATATACATATAAAATAGATATTCATAACATAATAATTAATAAATAAATAATTATTATTAACAATAAAATGACACGACTATTGGTTAAGGGCACCCCTGCGTAGCTATATAAACGAGCCCTCATTCTCAATTGTAATCATCTCATCTATTCATATTTTATAAATTATTCCTACATGGATTAATTTGTTATATTCCAAGTATTTTAGATAATTCTTGTGTGAGCGAACTTTGTTCGTCTCAACAGATTAGCAGATACAAAGCCAGACTTGTTTCCAAATTCTTTCAACAGGTGCATGGTATTGACTATGATGAGACCTTCGCTCCAGTAGCGAAGATGGATTCCATACGATTGGCACTTGCCATTGTGGCAGCCAAGGGATGGGAAGTCCATCAGATGGACGTGAAGAATGCATTTCTTCATGGTGATCTCTCTGAGGAGATCTATATGGAGCAGCCCCAGGGATTTATGCAGGACTCATCTTTGGTCTGTCGACTGAAGAAGTCCCTTTATGGCCTCAAGCAGGCTCCGAGGGCATGCTATGCCAAGATGGAATCCTACCTGTTGTCACAGAACTTTGTATGTTGTAAATCAGACCCGAATGTCTACATGCTCAGGACGGTTGATTCACTTCTACTCTTAGTTCTGTATGTTTATGATTTTCTAATCAACGGTTGCTCGAATTCAACGATTGTTGCAGTCAAGAGGATTCTACATGACAGATTTTTGATGATGGACATGGGTCCGCTACAATTTTTCCTCGGACTCGAGATTAGTCAGGATGCATCAGACATCAAACTGTCTCAGGCCAAGTATGCACGAGATCTCCTTGAGATATTTCACATGACAGACTGCAAGTCTGCTCCGACTCCTTTCCTATCAGGAGTCAAACTTGAGGATGGCGAGAAGACTCCATTGGTTGACAGCACACTGTACAAACAACTAGTGGGAAGCTTGTTGTATCTCACACACTCCATACCATACCTCTCCTATGAAGTTAGCGCAGTTTTCAGGTTCATGCAGGAGTCGCATGAGCTACATCGGAAGGCTGCAAAGCATATCCTTCGATACATATAAGGCACCATCACCTTTGGGATTCATTATTTAGCAGACTCTAGATTAGATCTCATCAGATTTACTGATTTTGACTGGGCTAGCGATAGCACCGATCGCAAGTCCACATCTGGTTACTCACTCAGTCTTGGTTCTGGGCATATCTGTTGGTAGAGAAAGAAGCAAGTTGTCATTACTCTATCTTTAGCTGAGGCAGAGTACAGAGGGGTAGTTAATATATCCATTCAAGCTATGTGGCTACAACATTTTCTCACCGAGTTGGGCATTCAGTTTCATCAGTCGATCGCCATCTGGTGTGAAAACCAGAGCACTCTGAAGTTCTGCAGAGATCCAGTTCAGAGGTAGTGGATGAAGCACATCGAGATCCACATGCATTACATTTGGTACTTAGTACACAAGGGGATCATCGACCTATAGTTATGTCCTTCAACAGAATAGACGACGTACATATTCACCAAGACCTTCACTGAGTAGAAGTTCCATTCTCTGTGAAGTTGTCTTGGAGTGAAGGACACAGTTGCCTAGCAACTTTAGTTCTTCTTTTTACATACATTGTACCTTGAGGGAGGGGTTCCCCATGAGGTTGTCCCTCTTTCCTCACTTCATTTCAGTGTATCTTTTGTATTTTGGTACCTAACATGGCCTCGTTGTCGGGACCTATTCTTTATTTTCACATAGTGATGTTCAGGGGGGGTGTTGGAGTTACTTCACACACACCTAGGATTTCTTTTCCTAAGGTTTTTCCTTGTTTATTAGTCATAATTAGTCATTATCTAGTCTCCTATATTTTAGGGGAGAATATTTCACCTGGAGAATATTCTCTTTCAGTTGACACTTCAGTTTGACTAGTTGAGTTGAGTTTAGATGTTGCATTGATTTTGTCACCATGCAACATTGGGATAATCACCATGCTAATGCGCACTTGCCTTGGGATCATCACCATACTAGCGCATTACCCTTGATTCCCTGATCTACTCCTCACTACTCTCTGTTCAGTTAGTTAACTGAAGACTAGTTTACTAGTTACTCAGCTAGGTGGCAGTTCACTCTCGTAACTGTCTGAGAGACTAGACTAGGTGGCAATTCACTCTCGTAACTGCTGGTGTGTGTCCAGATCACTCTAGACCACCACTATGGCGCATTGGTTCTCCTCCAGTGCGCACTCATTGAGTTATACAGAGTATATCATGTGTAAATTATTCATTATTCATTACGGTTAATGAGAATTCTTCCATTATTTCTCTCCTTCTTCTTCTTCTTTATCAATTTCTCTCTACAAATGTATGTAGTATTTTCTAGCTAGATATATTCTGTGTAGGTTCAACACATTTACAATTAATTTCTCTCGTATCTGTTCGGAATCCGTTCCATTTAAATCCTCACAACCTATGTATCTTGATTGAATTGTTGTTGGCATCGTAATTTTTTTTCTTAGATTAAAACCTTCGATGAGACTTCGGTGAGAATCAAACGTTGGCGTGAATTATAGCGTCTAAGGAGTGTTTCCATGGTTTGTACCTTTTCTGTCTCTTTCGTTTTTGTAAAACCACTTCATGGCATCACGATTACATTTGAAGATAACATCTTAGGTAACCAGCGAAACCTCAGTTTTTTTGGCACTAATTTTTGCAAGTGTTCGTATCCCTTCTCAAAGTATCGCCAGTTGTCAAACCGAGGGTTGTTGCATTGAATGTTATCCAAGAGTTGACCAAGTTTGCTCATTTCAAATCTTTCTGCTACTTACTTTTTTGACTCGGTTAGATAGTAATAATGTAGACAACAAGGCATACTCCTTACACTTATTCAAAGTATCTTGGCCATCAAAAAACGTACATGGGGGCCAATATATCTTGGAGAGCCAAAATGTTTATTGCCCAATTAAGAACTAATTCCCATCAACTCCGTTATGGGCATTGGAAAAGACCAAAGTAAGCATGGAAAGAAAGGGTGTGTATGTTCTGCAACTCCGGAAAAGTGGAAACAGCTCTAAAAAAAAAAAAAAACTTTAGAGTGTGAAGCTTTCAAAGACAGCAGGGACAGTGATGTGAGTATTTTAACAACGAACTCTTGGAATAATTTATTCAGCGAGGGGACTATGGAGAAAGTGGGAGAGTTCATCATCAAGTTGAATGGGAAAAGGATTGAAATGCATAAATCAGTGTATGAAGCGGTCTGTCCCATAGGCTATTGTTAACCTCGTGGACGTTAAAATTTCATCTTCTTCTTCTATTTATGACATGTTTTGTTAACGGTTTCGATAATATCTCTTGTACTTAAAACCGCATTGGTATCTCTATGTGATGACAAAAAATGGTTCAATAGGATTCGATTTGGACCGTTAAAATGATTAAGAAGATTTCATATAACAATAAGAATTTTGTTATAGAAGTTCTTATCACCGATGTGTTCCTTCGTGGAAATGCCAACTACAGTCGGGTCAAGTTTATGAAATTTTTTCGTTTCATCCCCACTCCACTGTGCAGACAATCATTTCTGCTAAGGATTAATCATATCCAGCCAGGAAACCGAGAGGAACCCTTTTCTTTATCCATGCGAAGTGTTAAGGCGATTTTTCACCGAGTATAAAATGTTTATTATTATTGTAGATTTTCTAATGATAATCTTCATTAATCATCTAATATAAATGCATTCGTTATTAATAATTACGAATGTCGTATCCTCCACTCGTTGTGGTTATTGTTTATGGTAATCATTCCAAAATAAAATTTTACTCACTATCACATATCTTCTCGACGTCAAAAACAATTTTTACTTTGTTAAAGCAAGTGCTTTTGGTTTATAAAATTTATTACATATATAAAATAATAAAGGGTGAAACCCTATAAACCATTCTTTAATCTTTATATTACATAGTTCCTTAGATAACCATTGTCATAGTAACTATATGACGTTCTAAATATATTTTGTAATTTGAGTTAAGGAGTATGAGTGCAATTTGCTAAGAACAATCAATAACAAAATTAATGACCTAACTTTATAAATGTTAAAGTAAAATCTTATTGATATTGGTTGCTTGAATTGTAGAAAGGTGTGATATGCCACCAATAAATGAAAATGGGTTATTTATCATTATAGACTCATAGAAATTTAATAAAATAAAAGTAAACACTGGGAATAGGTTCACTAAGCCCTAGTGATTATTGGTTATAAGATAATGGAAATTGAGTTGTATAGATAACCTTGGATACATAAGTTACCTTATTGAAGATAACATACACTTTATATATAATGATTATCTTAAGTCTCTTTATCACATTTGATTTTAATAATGATTATGTAAGTCAATCACTAGACTATTAAGTGACTTAATATATGATTGGTAATATTAAGTTGTGAATTTATTAACATCAGAGTATCACTAGACTATTAAGTGACTTAATACATGATTGGTAATATTAAGTTGTGAATTTATTAACATCAGAGTTCTTGATAGATAGACCATTAGATTACTTAAATCATTCATTGGTATATCTAATATGATCATGCATTTAATGGGATGAATGGTGCAAGTAGCGCAAACTAATGGAAGATGTTATATATTCCTTCTTAGAAGTTTAAACATGAATTTTATTTTCACAATTGTATAGAAACTAGCTTTGAAGATGTATGATTTGTCCAAGTTATTTATTTAATTGTTCGTCTTTTGCATGATGGAGTATTCTCTTTGTCCTCATTAAGTAAGTTGAAATGATAAGTTGATATCTGGAGTGGGTATAGATACCTTCTCGTTCCTCGGAACGATCGCCAGTCTTGAGACCTTAAATGGCCCAATCGGATGAATCTTGGACTTGAGTGTTGATTATGTGTCTTGAAGGTCCTAACCTTGCAGGGTAGGTTGGGTGGGTAGACACAATTATTCTGTTATTTTTCATATGATATGATGACTCGTGCTCCACTGTTAGATATTTTAAATGTTTATGAATGAACCATAATTTAGATGTGATGATAATTGATTAGTTATTTGTGACGTTGTGATGATTAGTTATAGTCGAATGTTATCATTGTATCCTGACTAATTACTTTGGTCGTTATGTTCAGTATGTAGGTCATGTTAAAAATAAATAAAAAATTTCACTACTTCTTGTTAGTCACTCACTTTTATTTTGAGTATGGAAAGGTCGTTACAACCACATTTTGCTTTTAACTAAATAAATCTAAGTGTACATGTATGGGAAATCTTATGAGTAGTGCTCAATAAATCCTATGTGACATCTCATGTAATTATCCAATGCTTTGTYAGCAGCCTTAATGGATCTCTATAAAGYTGAATATGCATCTTTTAAAAATACCTAGATGTTGATGAGAAAGTTTACATCAATGGACAATATCAATAATCAATATTGTTGTTGATGAGAAAGTCTGCARCACTAGTAAATACAACAATTGATCTTGATGCTAATGAAAAAATCTCCAACACYTGACAAACACAAAATGTACAATTTCTTCCTRAATCCTACCATCGAATAAGTTAGCAACCCAAACACATAGATCATGCATTATCGTTCTCTTCCTAATAAAAAATCATTTCTTTAACATAGAAATTCAACCCAAAAATTCATGTTATTCAGGAATAATAMATGGGGTTAAAATARCTAATAATAGGAAAGAAAAGATCTGGTTGCTCAATTAGAAGGGTAATGATGGAAAGGTTGAGGGAAGGAAAGAGGGTAATTTTTGTGCTCATCACATACCATTCACAAAGAGATTAAAAGAGAGATTAAATGTACTACTACCCAGAAGTAGAAATAGATCACAGATATAAAAATAAATGGCATTTCAACAAGAAGTTAAGGAAGATAACTTGGATACTTTCATCCAACCACGTGAAATGGAGATATCAACAAGTACTTCATTACGAGTTCTAATATGATCATATTTGAGAGTGAGCATCTCTTGTAAAAGGTAAGAAACACCAAAACATTATAGAGTCCAATCTTCCATTTCTCCTACTCCTTTCCCCCCTCGTTTGGATTTTCCTATAAGAAGTTTTTGTGTAACCTATGCATAAGGTCCACTCAAACTTGCATGTATTTTATTGTTAACTTGATGACTCAATTTTGACATATAAGCTTTCCATATTGTAACAGGTTGATTTCCATATTGTAACAGGTTATTCAAAAACATCTCTAATTCTTCCATCAATTAATCTATGTTTTTCAAGATGATCTAGTGTGGATACCCATGGATTAGCTATTTTCTCACTAGATTTATAAATTTCCATGTTAATAAAGATATATTTGGGGGTTATAGGTCAATATTCGTCTATATCATCAAATTGATTTTTGATGAGATAAGGAACACATATCAAGACAAATTGTAACCATAGAATAAGACCCTAATAGAAGGGCATACATTTACAGGGTGCACTACTAGAATGGAAATAAGATGTATATTATGTATCCCATAGGGGTCATGATTGGAGATATTATTCCTTCTGGTTCAAAAGATCCTATATCAATAGCAAATTCCCTACCTCTAAGTTGAATTTGAATTATCAATTCAAGTGATTGGGTTTATAGTGAAACCTATAAATCTAGCACTAATCCAACAAACAAACAAAATTATGGGACAAACCCCAAAGGGAGACTAAGGATAAATGACACTAGGTGATTGGATTCAATTTTTTTTCTTATCAGATCATTAGTTTTGAAGATATGATAATATGGAGAGGAAAGGATTGTTTGTTTGGAGAGTAAACAAAATGGGAAAGAGGCACCCTAAAAAAAGACAAGTTACTCACATTTGATCTAATGGCCAGAGGTAGATTCAAAGTTGGGCAAGATCCTTAATTTGTTCAAATGGTTTCCAAAAGGCAATGTATAGGGAATAACCAATAAATATCACAAGTAAACAGGATATGGAGATGGTGACTAATGTTGTAGTTTCCATTATTATATGATCCCAATATCATGGTATATTTATGATATAATAACAAAGTTCATAGATCTCAACCAATACAATAGTTTATATGGATACATAGAGATTGATGATACTTCCAAAGCCACACCAAGGTCAATTGATGTAGGAAAGTCCTTAAAACCATTTAATTCAGAATATGGTAAAGTAGCTCCTAGATGGGGAACTACTCTTATGGGTTTTTTCAATGCCTCTATTTGCAGTATTCCTATCTATTGTCTTGGAGATTTATAATTATTTTATTTTATTGGATGGGATTCTAGTTAGTTGGGGCTAGAGGAATTCCATAATCTACCTAGCGAGCTCTTGAAGATAAAAAAGAATCGAGGGATCCAAACCCAAACAAATAAAGGCTTTAATTTTTTAGCTTATCCTATTCCAATAGTTTGATCGTGTAGTTACTTTTGTCTAAGTATTTTTGGAATATGGGTGTGTGACTTGTTGAAATCGATCCATATTTATAGTATGGAAGGTTGATCTTTTATCTGCATCAATATGGTCCTACCTGGTTCGCACAACAAAGGAATTATTCCAAAGATCTCCAAGAAGATCAACAAATGCATACAAAACTATGTATGAACACATATAAATAGCTCCTTGAACTATGGAGGAATTGCATGCATGCAGATTCGTAAAAAGATCGGTTTTATTTAGGTCAAAAATTATATTGGATTTGTTGACTTGTTGCTAATGGAAGGTAGGATTCAAGGAATTGAAAAATTAATAAACAATGTACTAAATACATTCGATTTCGTGGAACTATGTTTACCATTATATTTACCATTTTGGAACTATGTTATGCTTAGTATGTGACACATTGGAATTGAGATTTTCATTCTCTTTTAGAATTATGGAGAACTTGAAATAAGAATGTATTGGTCTCTGGTATAAATAAACTAGAGACTAACTCATTGCTTCATATTGCCAAGATCCAATAACTATAGATAGATACTATCCCTTCGTAAACAATTTCTTTCATGACAGAAAGAACGATATTTTGATCTCCTGTGAAGCAAGAAAAGTGTTTGGTAATAAGGAAAAAGGAAAAAAAAAAGGAGAAATGAAATCTCCTCCCAATATTATATGGTTCATTAATTACCCTCTAAAAAGCAATGTCATAAAGCATAAGAATCATCCTAATTCATTCAAGCAAGATTGAAGATTCGGTTTATGAAGGAGAAAGAGACTCAATTCAGTGGAAACTAAGGAAATTGATTTTGTAATAAATAAAAATAAAGCTCCATTATAGAGGGAAGACCAGGGCATTTAGATAGAAGCTATAGAATGGTGGAATAAACTTGCCATTATAAATTATTGGATCCAAGAATTCTTCTATAGATCGAGTGATACAATGAAATATTTTCTCATTCTTTTAGCAATCGATCTATGAATTGGGTTTCATCCACCCCATGGTTGGGAACTAACGATCGATTCGATCTTCGAAAATTATGGATTTTCCCATAACAAATGAACCATATCTAGTCTTGTTTAAACTTTTCCAAACATCTTAGATATGATTCTAAAATATTGGATCTTCTATCATTTCAATCGTATATTTCCTTCACTTGTAGTAATTTGTCATTCAATGAAAGAATAAATAATAAGTTGTTTTCTCTGACTGAAACA
>ML809025.1:62994-77880 GCA_009831015.1 Picea engelmannii
AATGAAGTGATATCGGATCTCAATGTGTTTGGACCGATCATGAAATACCAGATTCTCTGTGAGTTTTAAACAACTCTGATTGTCACAATAAATCATCGTAGGCCCCAACTCTTGTTCTAACAAACCTGTCAACAATTTACGAATCCAAATGGCATGTTGGCCCTCGACCAAGTTTTGGAGAGCCTTGGTCATGTTTGACCATTCTTGGGACTTCGACAGGAAGGTTGAAGATGGATCGCCCAGGCGAAGTGGATATCACAGGATCTTGCCCCCTTTTTACGGGATTTTTGGGTTTAGGGCTTATGTAACGAGTATGGGATGTCGGCCCATGGGTTTACCCATGCTTAGGACTCTTTTGTAATGTATAAATAAGTAGCTATGCGATATAAGTAAGGGGGGTGAAGTTCGATCAGATCTAAGTTGGCTTTGTTCAAGATATGTAAAGGTTTCTAAGTGCGATTAGTTGTAAAGGCTATGTGCATACTATGTGTTGAGAACTTGCAGAGTTAAGTGCAAGGGATTGTAAGAAGGCTCTGTGTTGTGTCGAACTCGGGGAAGGAGGATCTAGTGAAGTGTGTGAAGATCTCCTGTCCTATGTGGAGTGGGTTTTGTGGCTCTGTGCATGTAAGAATATTGAAAGAAGATAATAAAGAAGACGAAGAGTTGGTGGATGTAGCCCCACACTGGGGGTGAACCATGTATATCCTATGTTGTGATTGTTTTGTGTTCTTGATGTGATTTGTGCTTAGTGATGAATATTTATGTATGTTAGATGCATCTGATGTAGTATCTTAGTGCTTAATAACATGAATGAATGCTAGATCTATTTGATTCTATGTGATAAATGGTTAGATATGCTTAGATCTTGTTGAATACTTCGATGTTCTATAATTAGGGTTTTTACCTTTGATGTGAATAAGGGTCAAAGACTAATGAATTCTGATTGCTAAGTTCTCTGTTAAGTATTGTGATCACAGATTTGTGTCCCAGCTAGGTTGTAGACACTTGAGTCCTACACCCCCCCTGCCTCTACCTCAGGTGAGACTTCATCTGCTTCGCATGTGTTTCCGAAAGGGCCAATAGTTAGGTTATGTTGGTGCGTTATTGAAGCGTTGAACCCTGGGTCTACCCCTATGCCAAGAACCCTGTAGACACTGACCCTTTCGCCATCACATGCATGCAAGTAAATTCTCACCCGAGGCATCTATTGGGGCTGCAAGAACCAAGTTTCTGCAGTGATGAGGGGATGTGAGGCCATTATCATGTTCATTATTACTTATTTTCCTTTTGCACCGTATTCTTTGTCCCTTATCACTTGATTAATTAGTAACTTTAATTATGCAGCCTCATTGCGACACATATTGCAAAATAAACTATTCACTGTAACATTCATCTTTATTGGGTATCCATAAGCTAGTAAACATATATAGATCTAGTTATGCATAAATAGAACATTCATGAATAATTACATAAAAATATATTCAAACACAGAGTTTAACGTGGTTCACTCAAACTTTGGGCTACGTCCACAACAACTGAATTCTTTATTATTCCTTCTGCAATTCATCTCAGGCTTGTGCACTATGCTTACAATAGATACATCATGATTTACTCCTCCATCTTTCCTAGTCGCTCTACGGTGCAAGCCTCTCTCTGCAGACTCTCCCTAAACCTTCAGACATAGATTCTCTCTCATTCTCAGTCTATTCTCTTACTCTTCACGAACTGCCCACTATTCACTCAACATCAACAACCTACTCTACCCGACCCATTACATATTTATACATATAATTTATGGCTCAAAACCCTATTTTCTGATCCCCAAACCTTATGACAACTCATGATTACAACTTATTGTTTGGGCGTGATTTTCCTATCTTTGGGCCTGCATGCTGCTTTTATGCTCCCGATTGTTGTTCCTCTTGCTTTTGCGTGTCTATCTACTTTTGAATGCCTATTTTCTTTCCTTCCTCATTTTTCACCCACCCTCATTCTTCGTTCTTCGAACTTCCTGTCCAACACTCATGCCTTGTAAAAAGACCATCAATGGAAAAGAAGCAACAAAAATCTCTTTGAACATGTCTATGTGCACTTTGGTATACCAAAGAGCATTATCTTAAATAGGGATACCATATTTCTCAGTGAATTTTGGACTACATTGTGGGAGAAGATGGACACTAAGTTGAAGAGGTCTACAACATTCCATCCACAAAGAGATGGTCAGATGAAAGTAGTCAACATGACTTTGTTGCAACTTCTGAGGGGTTACAATCAAAATCATCCGAAGACCTAGGATGAAAATATGATCTATATACAACACTTTTATAACAGATCAATCCACATTTCTACTGGTAAGTCACCTTTTGAAACTTGCTTGGGGTATTTACCACCTTCACCCTTAGATGTTGTATATGGAAAACAAGGAGGAGTGAGAGAGGACCTCACAGGAGATGCATTAAAAGTAGAAAAAAATGTTGAGAAGATTAGGCAGATCCATTTGTAAGTACAAGAGACACTAAAGAAGTCATAGGAAAAGTACAAGGCTAGACATGACCAACATAGAACATAGAAAACATTTAGAGTGGGAGACAAAGTATGGTTACATCTGAATAAGAAAAGGCCACAGAGTCCCAGTAAGAATATCAAGGCTCTACGGTATGGTCCTTTTGAGGTATTGGAAAAGGTGGAAGATAACTCCTACAGACTTATTCTACCCCCATACATGCACATTTACTTAGTAATGAATGTGGATAATCAAAAACTCTATGAGCCTTCCATGTTGGATCATGAGGAGGAGAATGTCCTACCTTCCATAGAGGACTTGCCACCAGATGCTCAGGAAGAGTTGGCAGAGGATTTACAATTTTACAGAAGTTGTCCAAAGCTATAAGACATGGGAAACATGACCTTTGGTAGATCAGGTTGAAAGGAAAACTTCCATGCAAAGAAAAGTGGTACTCTAGGGAGAAGGTAGTGGAAAAATTTCCTCACTTTATTTAGTCAATATTTTGGGGACCAAAAGCCTCCCTAAATGGGGAGATATGATATGAATTGGATCATTATAATGTTTTTCATCTATATCAATCCTTTCAAAGTGGAAAAAATTGAAGGAATCAACTTGCAGGGCTATTTTAGTGGCAGGTCCCAGTTTGGAAAATTAGGGTTCAAAATCTTTTAGGGCCATTTTGAAGCATCAAACGACATTTTTGGGGGTTAAAAATTTCTCCCTGTAGCATGGAACTCGTGATACTATTCTACACATCGATATATTTCCAGTTGTGAAAACATTATGTCAATCAGAGTTCATATGCAAAATTTATGCCTCCCATAAGTTGACCTACCATGTTGAACACCATGGTATGAGAGGATGCCACATCAACCCCCATTACACATGCATATGGGGCTAGAAACATGTGTAGTTTCAAGAATATTCTAGAAGGTCCAAAACCCTATCACAATTGAGGATCGAGGAAGTAAAAAACCTACCCCTAGATGGCTATTGGGCTATGTTAAATACTAGGCCACTAGGAGAAGAAGGGGTTCCATTATTTTGCATTGTATCTTGTTCCATAGATAAGAAAAACATCTGAGAGTGGTATTCTATGAGCATAGTAGAAGAGGAGACATTATGTAGCAGTGACATAGGCCACAATTGAAAGGAAACTCCACAGAGAGTGCCTCTTTCTATGTACTTGCATCGTTTCTATATTAGATAAAAGAGAGAAGAGAAACCTCACCTTATAGCTGGGTTTTCTCCCATATTGGGTTTCTCAATTTATATCTTGTGTTTGTTTGTGGATGGTGTGATTGTGTTTTATTGTTCTGTATTTTTCACATTTTATCTATTTCATGCATAAGCAAAAAATCAATAACTAAATTTTCTGGAGATCTAACGGAAAAATAACCTTGATAGTAAAGATTTCATATTGTATTAGATCTGTTGTGACAAACTATTCTAGTGGAACATCCACAAAAGTTTATAGATCAATGATCTAGTCCTACCTCCCAGGACCCAAAAAGAGAATGGCCAGAGGAATTTTCAATATGAGGGTGAGGATGTGAAAATTTCTTACCCAAAATCATTGTCAGGTCTCACTGTTAGGGGTGGCCTAAGAGGAGCTCCTATTGTGTTTCTTTGATATCCTTTGATGAAGTATCATGTGCTAAATTTCATTCCAGTGAAGTTTTCTAAGAGTATTCAAGGGGATTCTTCTTCAAAGGAGGATGGGTTGGGTATTTTGTAGCTTGGGGAGATTTTCAAACTCATACTTTCTTTTAAATATAAGAGATTAGTCTTTTACCAAATGACCATATTCGTGACAATGTTATCATTTGAATAGAATCCATTCATAGTCAAGGGTTTGGTGGAAAATCACAAGGCCCTTTTGAATTATTGTGGAGCCAACCAAACACTTAAATAGATTGAGACCAACCAATAATATATCCACCCCCATATAACTTGAGTCTTGAAACAAGTTATTCACTTCATAGAAAAGTCATATCGAGTTCCCAATTTCTTTAAAAACTTCCTCTGACTAGAGGATCAGAGGAATACCTGACATCCTTACCCAAACTAGAGTGAAGTTGAGATGGGACAAACGAGCCTTGAAATATAGGTGCTATTTCTTAAGGTATAGAGCCCATGGACCCCATTTCCACATGTTATGTAGGATCTTGTCTTCATCTTCAATAATCTTGAACATCCTATCCCTTCAAAAGTACCATAATTTGCAGGTTGTAACCAAGCAAAGCACCAAAGTTTTATGCCGACTAGGATTTTAGGAGTCTCCTCCCATTATTTTATTCAAGAATCTATTGAATAGAGTAGAATCCTCTAGTTCCACGATCTCATTGATCTTAATACTATCTTCGAGGTGGACATTGATGGACTTTGACTTATGCTTGATACAAAAACAACATTTTTGGCCGAAAACTTTTTCTAGCTGAAAATCTTTGAAAATAATTAGGAGAATCTTATAGGAATACCTCAAGTAGATGGACAAAGAACATCAGATTTAGCTTTCAACCACAAAAATGTTCAACCAAAATATAGTGACATTTGTTTTGACCAAAAATGTGTGGAAAAATGATTTTACTTCATCACACTTGTCACATAATAGTAACCAAGATTCATGTTTTCACTGCTATATTTTCCACATGTATAATCAAATGGCTCTCTAATTAAACGTGTCAAGGTTAAAAAGTTGAATCACACTTTAATGATGTGGTGTTTTTTACTAGATAATAGTTTAGGTTCTTTTTGTTTGGATACAACACCTTATGGTTCACATTTTGGGGATTTGGTGTGAGGTATAGATGAGGTGGAACATTTGAGGTCAATGTAAGTAGTGATGGTTAGTCATTCATAGTCATTAGATCATTAAATATGTTGGATTATATGAGAATGAAGTTCATATGGGTAATGACCCATCAATATAATATTTTAGAGTAAATATGGGTCTAAAATGGGCCTCATAATAAAAAATATGGTTGATGAGTTGGAATTCAAAAACAATAGAATTTTAAGAAATTGGGTGAACGATAATAATTGAGTTGGAACTATAGAAGTCGAAGATGATTATATGTTATTTTTTATTTGGCAATAATGAACTACATATAGATCTCCCCTTGGTTAAAATTTTGGTAAGATCATCTCAAGATATGATATATATTATTGAAATACTAAATATAAAGTATAATTCAAATTGTAATGGAATCACTTTGAAATATGACAAACATTTTATATTATTCATTGTTTTTTCTCTAATTATTATTTATTTCTTCTACTTTCAATATGAGTAATTCACCACATATGCCAAAACCTCTCAAGGGAGAGCTAGCAAAGTAACCCTAGATAATATTTATGAACATATAGAATCATTAGAAAAACATAGGGAAGAGAACTTCAAACAAAGTTAGAGGTAATGCTTGATAATAAATTTAGATCCTTAGAAGACAATATTCATACATAAATAGACAACATAATATTAGGGTTGGAGACTCAGTCATAGAAAATGGAGGTTAGATTACAATAAATGGAAAAACAAAACCAATAAAAGAAATAATCAACCCAATAAGGATAGGTCGGAGAAAATTCTAATATAGGGGACAAGATTAAAGGGCTAGAAGAAAATCTAACTAACAATTTGGCCCTAAATAGTTTGGAACACAAATTAGATATAAAACTTATCAAAGAGGAAATGAATAATATTGTAGAGTTAGATCATGAGCATAATAAAATAGCCTTGAACATCATAATTTTTGGTATAAAAGAGTAGAAAGATGAGGACACACTAGCAATAGTAAAAGAAGAACTAAATAATAAATTGAAAATTGAAACAACTTGTCTCATAGAAACAAAGAGGATGGGAAAAATAATTGAACATAAAGATAGGTTGATTTATGTCAAGATAAACTCTAATGATCATAAATATGTCATACTCAATAAATATTCAATTTTAAAAGGGTCGGGAATATTTATAAGTGAAGATCTCATTACAGAATACTAAGTTGAATTAAGGAAGGAATTTCAAAAGGTAAAAGAAGCCAGGTAGGAAGGAAAATGGGCAATAATTACGAATCAAAAGGCTATTATTTGGTATAGAGAGCAAAAAAATAACAATAAATAGGAATTTGGGACACTTTGAATCCTCTCCTGGAACTATCATGGATTTTCATAGATCAAAGGTCCTATGTTACGCTGGGTCTCGAGTAAAATTGATATTATACTTCTAGTTGAAACTTGGGAGCATGAATAATCTAAGGTCTTTAACATAGAATGTTGTCTTCTGGTTGGAAGAAGAAATCCTACAACATAGGGATTGGAGGCATAGCTTGTTACATAAAAATAACATTTCTCCTCACATTCGACTTCATAAGGTAGACCCTCTCAATCTGTATTATGAATGGATATTTCAGACATTAATGCTAAGATTATTTATATAAAAACATGTCATTTCACGCCTATTAATTCTACCTTTTATAAGAAAAAAATATAGATAAAATTTGTCCCTACAATAACTTTGAACAAGATATTTACAGTCTAAGGAATGAAGGTGGTATCCTCCTACTAGGAGACTTTAATGCTAGAACTTCAATTAATCAATTTATTCTTTTAATTAATGATTCCAACCCTAATCCCCTATGGCTAGATAAGGTCCTTGTTTTAGCTAATAGATACAAAAAAAACTCTGAAGACCCGACCAAGAATTTGTTTGGTACTAACCTAATCAAGCTATGTAATTCTCAAGATATAATAATTTGCAATGGTCTACTGAAGTGTCTTAATTCCAACCGGGTGACTTGTAGTCATGGATTAGGCATGAGTGTCATGGATTATGCAATATGTAATATCCTAGTATACAACCAAATAGTAAAATTTGACCTTTTAAACGACCATGGCCCCGACTATGATCATAGACCTCTAACCCTAACTCTAAACTTTGTCATGCACAAAATCCCCATTGAAGAAAATTTTGATAACCAAAGGCACTTTCTTTTTGACCTCTATCATAATTTTATGACAACCCTTTCTACTTCCATTAACAAGTTCTCTATCGAGGTTCTATGTAAAAAAGAAAATAGAATAGCCAACCCTCGATATGATAACGAGTGTCAAGTTGCTAGAAAATCCATTAGGGATGCTTCTAATGAGTCCTTAAAATATGATGAGTTCAACAATTACAAATCCCTAATTAAAAGGAAAAACAAGGTACTATATAAATAGAAATCAAGAGAATCTTTTACACTTATCTAAGCTAGATCCTAAGAAATTTTGGAGATAAATTTTGACTCGTAAAATTAAAGAAAATAATATGATTCCTTTGAGGGATTGGAACTCCCACCTTAAAAATCTTTACAAATCCCTGAAAGCCTTGGAACACATTACAAATGTTACTACACAATTTTTATTATTATTATTATATAGAATACATAATGTTTGGGTTACATAGCTCACAAAAGGGGAAGCTAAGGACATTGAAAGATACCAAGTTGAAATCTTAAAAATTGGAGGACCTATTCTCACTACTCACTTACACAAGCTCTTCAATTTAGCAGTCAAGAAGGGATTCCTAAACCTTGGATGCAAAGCCTCATTGTACCTATTTTTAAAAGTGGGGATAAAAACAATCCCTCTAATTATAGGACCATTATTATTTGCCCCATTTTAGCCAAGCTATACAAAGTTATATTGGAAAAGAAGGTTAGAATATGGCAAGAAATACATAGAAAAAGAGCTAAAGGCCAGGCCATATTTAGGATCTATCATTCAATGATGGACCACCTTGTTGCGCTTAAGATCATTGTGGAGGAGTTTCACAATAATAGAACCAATTTCCTTTGTCAATTCATTGACTTTATAAAATATTTTGACACGATACCCAAGACAAACCTTTGGAACATGTTAGAAGAGATAAAAGTTCCTTTTGAGTTGAGAGATGTTGTGGTAAGGTTGTACGAGAACGTTATTTCCAGGTTTAGGAACTTTGACAGATAGTTAGAAGAAATAAATTGTAATATAGGAGTCAAGTAAGGTTGTCCCCTATCCCCTACCCTTTTCAGCATATGCATTGACAAGTTAGAATATTGTTCGGAAGAAACAAGTTGTGTCAGCCTAAATATCACTGGTATAGTTAACATCCTTCTTCTTTGCACCAATGATGTCATTCTTATGGTGAGGATTCCCTATGATCTCAGTAAACAACTATGAACCCTAAAGGATTTCTTCTCTAGTATGGGTATGATTGTTAACACTAATAAACAAAAGGTATGATTGTTAACACTAATAAATTGAAGGTTATGGTAATTAAATCCAAACATATCACTTACAATACTTTCATTTATGACAACAACAACTTGGAGGAAGTACCTTCATATAAATATATCGGAATCAATATTCATCGCAAGCTAAACTAGAACTATAACATTGAGAAAAGGATAAATGGAGGGTGGAAAGATTATTATGGGCTTGAAAGCAATTGTAAATTAGCAGATCCTTGGATTTGGGATAAGAAACAAATCATATTTGAGTCTCTCATCACTCCTATTGTCTTATATTGATGTGAAGTTTGGGGATGAAGTATCTCTAGAGAATTGTGGAGAAAGATAGAGTAGATCCAAGATAATTTTATAACTTATTATCTCAAAATTAAAGGAAATACACCCTATCCCATCCTTCTCATAGAAGATATCCTTTCTCCCATCGAGAGCAAAACTATGACTAGATACCTATCGTACAAGAATAAGATAAAAACATGGAAGATAAGAGGCTTTTCAAAATTGCTTCAGACACCAACCAAAACCACCTATGGTGCAAGTGGGGATAGCATAAATATGCCAAGTCTTGGCTAACTAGTTGGGGAATAAAAGAAGAGACCATTGTACATAATATATATATATAACAAGAATGTCTAGATTTATATTAAAAAAGAGGTTGTAGCGAAGCCGAACAACAAGAGTTTACATAGTATTAAAAAAGTAGAGTCAACATTTTGTCATAATAAGAGTATTACAATTGTTTCCTATCTGTTGAAACTTCATTTTTTACAAAATTTCTAGCATTTCTAGAGGTATATATCCTGACGAAAGAGTCTAACAAAAACACAATTCTACAAAACATGGGACCTCTCTAAGATAGCTTGAACGTGGTATCCACGAACTGTTGATGCTCTGCACTGGTAGCCTATCCCTGATTGAGATGGGGATATTTAACTTCATCCTAGAATGCTATGGAACTTACTACGCTAGCTGAATTATTCTGTATAGTTGTTTGGGAATGGTGCACCATTTTCAAAGCCTGTCTGAGTTCACAATTGGTGAGATGAAGAAAATAAATTTGGCAGGCCTGCTTGGTTACTGATTTTAGAACCATTGTTATTTCCTTGTCTATTCTATGTTGTAATATGCCAGATCTAAAAATTATGCAGAACAGAAATAAAATGCTAGAAATGGCAGATGAACAACAATATAACCAAAATAACACCACAATAATACTGAAATGATAACAAAATAACACTAGAAAGAGCACTTCGATTATGAGAGAAATGTTCACTTGCCTCTTCGAGGGGGAAACCTCTAGTCGAGCATAGCTCTAGTACAATAATATCCAAGCTAGGGTTTTCATACCCTTGACTCCTATTTATACTAAATATGTCTATCAAGAGAACCATCTAGAGGAAGATCCTTCTAGAAGCAAAATCTTCTATTAGGTCTTCTTACATTCGACTTATTCTACTTTATTGCAAGGCCTTATTAATATTGACCTTTATTACATCAGAATACATTGTTCTACCTATGTGAGGGGTTAGGTCCCTAACATGTCCTCCCCCTTAAAAAAATCCTTGTCCTCAAGGCTTGAGATGTGGAAATTGTTGTAGAATGGTAGCTGGTTCCCAAGTGGCATCTGCTGGAGTTGTATCTTTCCACTAGACTAACACTCTCTTGATGGTTCGCTGATGTAGGCGACGCTCATGTTTGTCCAAAACTACTTGTGGCTATAGCCAAATGGAGCCTTCTTCGTCCAACTCGGTAAGGTTGGTTTGAGTTTGGCACTTAGTTCCAATCACCTTCTTTAAGCATGAAACATGAAAAACATGATGTAGCTTAGAATGACTGGGAAAAGATAACTGATAGGCCACCTGCCCCACACACTTGAGAATTGTATAAGGACCATAAAATTTGGGTGCCAGCTTCTGACAATGGTCGGCCTTGAGGGAATTTTTCTTGTAAGGTTGCAGTCGAAGAAACACCTGATCCCCTTCTGCAAAATGACGTTTAGAGCGACCTTGATCTGCTTGTTGGTTCATGCGATTCTGGGCCATGACCAAATTCTCTTTGAGGGTATGGATAATAGCCTCTCGAATTGAAAGCGTTTGGTCAATCGCTTGGACCTTCAATACACCTGGTAAATATGAGAGAATTAACGGTGGATTTTGTCCATATATCGCTTCAAAAGGAGTCATGTGGGTAGCTGTATGGTATGAAGTGTTGTACCACCATTCAGCTAGGGGTAACCATTGAGCCCACTAATTTTTCTTTTTCGATGCAAAACACCTCAAAAATGTTTCTAAACACTTGTTGACAACTTCAGTTTGACCATCCGTCTGGGGATGATAAGTTGTGCTGGGATGCAATTGGGTGCCTTGTAGCTTGAATAGTTCTTACCAAAAATAGCTGGTGAAAGTTGGGTCACGATCAGAAACAATAGAATATGGCATGCCATGAAGCTTGAAGACATGATCCATGAAAAATTGAGCCATTGATCCATCTCTAAATGAGCATACTTGGAAAGGTGATCAACTACCACCATGATGACTGATTTATTGCCTGATTTAGTTAATCCTGTAATAAAATCCATAGAGATATCCCTCCAAATAGCAGGTGGAATCGCAAGCGGTTGTAGTGTGCCAGGAGATTTGACTGTTTCTCCCTTGTTGCATTGACACACGTCATATTCGGCCACAAAATTACGAATGTCTTGTTTCATACCATCCCAGAAAAAAGAACATTTGACCCTGTCATAGGTTTTGGTAAACTTGGAGTGCCCAGCTATGCGTGTAGCATGAAGCTCAGAAAGCACCGTGGATTTAGGTTTTGACTGTTTACTTAAATAAAAATGACCTTTGTATCGAAGCTCATCATGGAGCCAAGAGTACCCTGGGGAAATTGGAGAATTGGACTGCAATTGTTGTATCATATGCGAACTTTTAGGATCATGTAGCCATTCCTGGAGAATGGCTTGGAGCCAATCTAGTACAGTGAAGGAGAGAGAAAAAAGGGAACCTTCATCTTCATATTTTTGGGAAAGTGCATCCACAACCACATTGTCTTTGCCTTTCTTGTAAATGATCTCATAATCATATCCAAAGAGCTTAGTCACCCATTTTTGTTTCTCCAGGGAGGAAATGCATTGTTCCAAAAAATACTTGAGGCTTTGATGATATGTCTTAATTTGGAAGCGTTGCTCCAATAGATAAGGGTGCCACAAATCAATGACATGCAGAATAGCCAACATTTTCTTTTCATAGATTGATTTGCCCAAATTTCGTTCAGACAGTTGTTTGCTGGTAAAGGCTAAAGGCCAACCCTCTTGCATAAGGATAGTGCCAATACCTTTCCCTAAAGCATCACATTCCAGGGAAAAGGTCTTTGTGAAATTTGGAAGGGTCGGGACTAGAGTGGTGCACATGGAAATCTTCAAGGTTTGAAAAGCCCGAGCAACTGTTGGAGTTCAAGTGATAGAGTTATTTTTAAGGAGTGCGGTGAGAGGTGCCACAATGTTTCCATACTTCTTAACAAACTTGTGACAATAACTTGTTAAGCCCAAAAATCCTCGCAAGCTTTTGAGAGTCTTTGGGTGAGGCCAATTTTGCATAGCTTCAATATTTTTAGGATCCACACTGACGTCGTTCTTGCCAACAAGATGACCCAAGTACTCGACCTCTGAGGTGCCAAAAGCACATTTAGATTGTTTTAGGAAAAGCTGGTACTCAGAGAGTAGATGGAGAACACGGTCCACCTGAGCAAGATGGTTTGTCCAAGTTTTGCTATAGATGAGGATATCATCAAAGAAAACTAAGACAAAATGATGGAGAAAAGGTCGAAAGACATGATTCATGAGGCTTTGGAAGGTGGAGGGGGCATTACACAAGCCAAAGGGCATGACCAAAAACTCATAGTGGCCCTCATGAGTTCTAAAGGCAATCTTAGGAATGTCTACCTCTTTCATATGGATTTGGTGGTAGCCAGAACGAAGATCAAGTTTAGTAAAGAACTGGGTGCCACTCAATTCATCCAAGAGGTCATCAATGACAGGAATGGGAAATTTGTCTTTAATGGTGATTTTGTTGAGGGTGCAAAATTCAGGACACATTCCCCAAGAACCTTATTTCTTTAGGACCGTGACCACAGGAGAAGAGTAGGGGCTCATTCTAGGGTGGATAACACCTGCGTTAAGAAGTTCTTGAACCATTTTCTCAATTTCATTTTTTTGGGAAAAGGGGCGACGATAGGGATGAATATTGGGAGGAAGGCTTCCTGGTATAAGGGGAATGGAATGATCATGAACACCAAGGGAAGGTGGGAGTCCTTGGGGAGTGGAAAAGACCAACTGATGTTTAGAGAGGATGGATTGGAGGCCTTGCGACACAAAGGGTGTCTCAGTTGCATGTATAGCATGGAGTTAGGCAATAATGCCATAATGACCTTTTTTGAGCAGCTTTTCTATGCGATGGGAACTAATGATCTCCGGTGAACCGACAATGATGCCTTGGAACTTATATTTTTGGCCCTCCTAGTCGACTTGCATGGTTAATTCCTTGAAATCCATGAGAATGGGACCCAAATTCCTTAGCTAGTTTTCACCCAACATAATGTCACAACCGCCCATGTCGATAGAAAACATATGATATTTCAGGTGGTAGTCACCAATTTGGAGACACACATTTTCACAACGCCTCCACATTTCATGGAGCCTCCATTGGCAATCATGATTTGGAAATTATTAACTGTATGGATATAACAATGAGTTTCTTGGGCAATGAGACGATGAATAAAATTATGGGTGATTCCACTATCAACAAGGATGATGAACTTCCTATGCTTGATGTAACCAATTAGCTTGAGGGTTTGGGGAGAAGAGAAACCAGTGAGATAATTTCGGGAAATGATGTGTTCTACTTCAGGAGGGTCTAAGGGAGGGGTTATGTCCATGGGTTCAGGTGACTCAGACACAAGTGGAGTTTCAACATCCTCTTACGAAACATCCTCCGATATGGCCATAAAAATATTTTGTTCCTTACACTTGTGGCCCAAAAAATATTTGTCATCATAATTATAACAAAGGCCTTTGAGTTCGTGTTCAACCATTTCGGCCCTGGTCAATTTTTGGATCTTTAATGGAGTGGAAGGAGGAGTGGGATTTACTGTTTTAGTGTGAGGAATAAAGGAGGGTTTCTAGTTTTGAGAAGAGACAACCTATTGTTCTTCCTTAGCTCGTTTAGTAGCCTCCACCCAACTCTGAGGCCAAGCCATGAGAACATGGGCAAGAATCTCATCCTTGAGGCGATTGATAAAACATTCTCGGAAAAAATCATCGGACATTCCCTTTGAATGAAAATCCAGTCACTCAAAAGCAGCTATAAAGTCTTCCACTGTGCCAGATTGTTTCAATTTTGTCAAACAACCTAAATGGTTGGTGTCGGTGTCAAAGCGTTCATAAAGCTCTGCCACAAAGTGTGTCCAAGTAACATACCCTTGACGTGAAGTTTTTCTCCATTGCCACCATTGCCAATGTTCTTGATCTAGATGGAGAACACCATACCGAAGTTTGGCCAAGTCATCTGTAATTCCGTACAAAGAGAAATAATGTTCCATTTGAGTTACCCAACCAGTGGGATCCGAGCCATCAAATTTGGTCACATCCACCCACAAAAGGCATAGGTCACGCTGAAAGTGATGGAGATGAAAATTATGGGAATGAGAGGAAGTTTCAGCTTCAGTATGCAAAGGTGGGCCGGATAAAGGGGTATCTGTAGGGATATGCAGTTTGGTGCAGATCATTGAAATGACATATTCAAGCTGGGTAGTCATGTCTTGTTTGAAATCCTTGATTGAGGCGACGATGTAGGACTGCATGTTTGTATTGATTGTGGAAATATTGGCACTGAGATGTTTCACTTCTTGTTGGGTCTCTGTGAAATTATATTGGAAGTTATTGAATCGAGCTTCCAAGTCTTGGCTATAGGTATGGGCCATGATGACGAGGGAACCGAAAAGGGGCGGGTGGGGTAAAAAATTTTGTTGAAAAATGATAGGTATGAATGTGATAAGGGTGAAGAGATAAATCCACTGGAATAGGTCTCAAATAATGGTGCAAAAATTTCCAGA
>ML809025.1:77911-96452 GCA_009831015.1 Picea engelmannii
TATATATATATATATATATATATATATATATATATATATATATATATATATATATATATATATACCTGCGGAGTTATACTCCGGTCTGAAGAATACTGTAGTGATGAAATTCCCAAATTATTAACCAGGAAGAAATGTGTAGTGATTTGGCAACTTGAACATAGTTGCACGACAATAGATCTTGTCTATTTTATTTTTATTTTCGTCCCCAAGGGTTAGGTATTCAAGGGTTCTACATCCAAGGGTTTGCCCTGTGGTATAGCTCTATGATGTACGTGTGAGGTTCAACAATAGTACTTGGCCCAATATCTCAGGGCACTAACTAAGGAGGCTAGACTATGCCCTTAGCCGTACTACCCGACTACCCAGGTACTAGAGAGTATCTTCCCGAGTGTTGTTCTCAGTGGCACTATAACAGTCAGGCGACCGATCGGTTTATCTAAAGAGGGCTTCAAGAAATCTAGATTGATCCGTATATTGGTGATGTCTGATGTGATACCAGTCAAAGGGGTACCAAAAGGGGTTACAAGGGTGGCCAACAGATGTGCGCTTAAGAACCACTTGTATTTCATGTGTGTATGAATCCCCCAACTGCGGGTTTATGCGCGTAACAATATATCTCTGTATCTTAAAGACGCCAGAATGCGTCTCTAACCTGAAACAAATTTAACCCACAATTTTCTGTCGAGGAAAGTGCTCTGATACCACTTGTAATATTCCAGATCTAAAAAGTATGCAGAATAGAAATAAAATGCTAGAAATGGCAGATGAACAACAATATAACCAGAATAACACCACAATAATACTGAAATGATAACATAATAACACCAAAAAGAGAACTTCGATTACTGAGAGCAATGTTCACTTGCCTCTTCGAGGGGGCAACCTCCAGTCGAATAGAGCTCTATTACAATAATATCCAAGCTAGGGTTTTCATACCCTCGACTACTATTTATACTAAATATGTCTATCAAGAGAACCATCTAGAAGCGAAAGCTTCTATTAGGTCTTCTTACATTCGACTTATTCTAATTTATTGCAAGGCCTTATTAATATTGACCTTTATTACATCAGAATACATTGTTCTACCTATGTGAGGGGTTAGGTCCCTAACATATGCTCTTGAAAACAAATTTCATCCTTGAGCCTAACTACTTTTTTATTTTGTGCCTCCATTTCACGGCCTAGATTTCTCAGCATGTCCTAAGTTGTCTGCACTTCGTATGACGAATGAGAAGAGGGGAAATATTTCCCACATTCAAGAATGATTAATGTCTGCTACACTTTGAAGGAAGGATCGTGCTCCAAATGAGTGAAGATCTAGTTGTAGGCTTTGTACAAACCAAGACAATAGAGGGAGAACACTTGTCCAAGTGGTGATGTGTGCTTGGGATTCTTGACGTTGCTAGTCATATCAATAATTTTTTTCCCCTTAAACATGTTTCCCTAAGGTAGGGATTGCATAACATTCTCATTGTTTCTCATTAACACACCTTGTTATAATTTTTGGGCCTCTTTGGCTAGTGAATCTGCTCTATGGTTTTGGTGCCACACTACGTGATAATATTCTATTTTTTTAAATATTTGCCCTTCTTTGGCGATCCTTTGCAAGATTCTACTTAAGCTATGATGATTGTTCACATTTTATTGTTTCATTCCCTTGCTAATTAACTCAGAATATCTTATTACAATGATATTCGTTGTTTGTTATGCATTGATAAGTTCTAAGCCCATGTAAAGAGCCATGGTATCTGCCTAGTTATTTGAAGAAAGACTCAAGCCCCATGCAAAGAAGAGATTCTCCTTTCAATCGAGGTCAAAAAATACCCCCCCGCACCCACCTCTCCTAGAAAAAAGATAATATTAAAAGTATTATTAGATCAAAATTTAAGGAGAAATTGTACAAGGACCCTCCAAAGTTCTCGTTTATTTAAAGCTCACATTTAGTGGATATTTTTGCTCATGAATAAAAAAATGGCACTACCGAATCCTGATAACACCCTTTTTCGGGGGGTGATTAAAATTTTTCCTTGTTGCCTTCATAACCGATGCCATTGTGGAAAAAAACCTTAAAATTGACACTCAAATAAAAAAGTGATGCTACCCATAGCGCTGGTTTTTTTTTTTCAAAGTTAAAATTATGACTTAATAGAAACCATGGCCTCGACAATTGGTACCATCACTATTAAAAACTCAAAATTGACCCCTAAATGGTTAGCTGAAAATTTATTTATTAATTACTTTTTTTTAGCGTGTCAGTGACCTGCGGGACTAACTTGTGGCTGAGAAATTCCGACCGAGGGGTATCTAAGCTGTCAAAATCACCTGGGTATTGCACCCGACCTAGGCCACATCAACCCTTCGCATGGGTGGATTTTTTAGGTGTCTCCTCTTGGTAGTGGTAGGTTTCAAACCTGGGTCGCCATGTAGAATGAGGTCCATCAAAACCAATCGCGCTAGTGGGATTTGAATTTAAAATTGAAGGACATGGGGGTGGGGCTTGATTTATGTGTGCACACAGATCATGATATCATTTAATATAATATCTCTGGGTGCAACCGCATCTTCGATCACTACCTCAAGGTGACCCCATGGCTTCGGGATAGGCCCTCATGGGAATTGAACCTGGCCCAATGGTGAAAAACTCCTCGCTTTCCACCATTGGATCCAACCCCTTTGGGATATTAAAAATTGAAGGACATGGGAGTGGGATTTGATCCACTTATGTGTGCACAGGTCACGATATAATTAATATAATATATCTGGGTGCAACTAGACATTTGACGACTACCTCAAAGTGACCCCATGGATTTAGTCCATGGGAAATGAACCTTTCCCAATAGTGAAAAACTCCTCGCTTTCCACCATTGGATCCAACCCCTTTGGGAATTATTTACTTTTTTTTTTTTATTTACATTAAAAAATAAATAAATTGAAAAAAAACTCCCCAAGCCAGTTTAATAAAAGAAAAAAGAAAAAAAACACACCCTTTAAAAAAAATCGCAACCCAATTTTCTTAAAAGAAAAGTAAATTAAAATAAAGAAAAAAAAAATGGAACGAAAATTCAAAAACACTGTAATTTTGTTTTTTATAAAAATCTAAAAATTCCAAAACAACATAAAAAAAAACCCAAAATTTAAAAATAAATAAAAAACAAACTAAAAATTAAACCTAAAATATGAAATAAAAAATAAATAAATAAATAAAAAATTAAAAAAACAAAAAACAACCCCAGATGGGGTGTTTGTTGACAATGGGGGATTCATGTCTAGGGTGGAAGAGACAACACACGACCCAACATGTCAGGTGGGAGAGATCCATGCTCCCAAGGATCTTGGCTTTGTACTTCACCCAGGTTGGAAGGTTATGCGAGGTCACGACAACAATCTAGTGGTTGATTGCGAGTTTGAAAGCTCACAAGATTTGGCATCTTGACACACGACCTTGCATCATGCTATTATTCATGGCCAAGAAATGCAATGAATACCTTGTGCATATGGAGTTAATGGGTATTATGGCCCAATCATAGATAAATTGTGAGGAGAAGGCCATGGCCGCTATCATGCTTTGGCTTTGCTTCCCTAGGTAGTTTGATTAGGTTCTCATCAGGATTGTGTCTGTAACATTGGCTTCTATAACTCATTTTCTCATGGATCCTGATGGATAGAAACCTTGTCCCTCCCTCATTGATTTATCACACACTTCTAAGGTAGATGTAGTCATTGTTGAATTCTACCATGACTTTGTCCCTGCGGATGACCATGCGACCATGGCTACGTTGGAATCCAAGGTTAAGTTGGTCAAGGAATTTAAAGATGATGAAAAAGTTGAACAACAAGTGGAGGGCATAATTTCAAATTTGGGTTGCACTAGAACCCACAAGTCCAAGTTTTACAGAACTTTGGAGCTTTACTGGCACACCAAAAAAATGGTGGCTCTGGAAATGTTGCCTAAAGATGAAGATTTTTTGCCAACAGAAGCATCACAAGGAGACTATGGAGGAGAAAAATGCTTATCTTCTATCGGTGGTGTCCTGGATTGCTAAACAACATGGAGGCTCCTTTTAGCATCCTACTGTGAGATGACCATGGGTAGAGTCCTCTGCTGCAACTGCTCACCTGGATGTCGCAGGTCCATCTTTCTCTCAGGTTCCTCATGCAACATAATAACATGTTTTACAATTGTTAAAATTTAGTGATAATCCAAGTTTTTTGTGTCCAAGTTATAGGCAGTTTTAACAGTATTATTATAAATTGTTGGTCGAACAGACTTAAGGTTTTAAGATTGATTATGTTCCTTCTTTTGGCCTAGTTTCCCCCCTCGGGTAGGCATGCTTACTTTCTCTTTCTTGATTTCAGAGGACTATTTTGGTTTTCTTGGTATCTGAGCCGGTACCTTCATCTATATATATATATTTTCCTTATTAATATAGTTTCCTCTTTCTTACTACAAAACAAAAAACAATAACAAATTAAAAATACAAATTTTAATTAAAAAAACAAACTAAAATAAAAACATTAAAAATAAATTAAGCATAATTAATTACATGGCCCCGTTTAACTTTCTTTCATGTTCTAATTGCTTTTAGTTTTTTAAAATATTTTTTAGTTATTTGTTTTTGTTTTTTAATTAAAATTTGTATTTCCTTCATCTATGTATATTTTTTCCTTATTAATATAGGTTCCTCTTTCTTACTACAAAACAAAAAACAATAACAAATTAAAAATACAAATTTTAATTAAAAAAACAAACTAATATAAAAACATTTAAAATAAATTAAGCGGAATTAATTACATGGTCCCGTTTAACCTTTTTTTTCATGTTCTAATTGCTTTTAGTTTTTAAAAATATTTTTTAATTATTTCTTTTTGTTTTTTAATTAAAATTTGTATTTTTAAATTTTTTTTTTGTTTTGTTTAAGTTTTTGTTTATTTGTTGTTATTTCTTAAATTAAAAAAAAATGGATTATGTTTATCTAGTTTTTTTTTTCCAATTTATTTATTTTTAATGTAAGTTAAAAAAATTAATTAATATATAAATTTTCAAGCAACAATTTAGGAACCAATTTTGAGTTTTTTTATTGACTATGGTACTAGTTGTTGAGACCATGGTTTCATTATCCTAATTTTAACTCCGAAAAAAAACTGGTACTACTGGTAGTATCACTTTTCGATTCAAGGGTTGATTTTAAGGTTTTTGTTTGGAATGATATTTTTTTTTATAAATAAAAGAGATTGTATTACCTTATAGAGTCTTCATGTCAATACGTTGTTCAGAGTTTGCTACCTATTATGTCACATGCATGGAAACTAGAACAGGTGGCCTGCAAAAAATATAGACATGGCTATAGCCAGAAACCAAAGTTCTAACAAAAACAAAAATTGAGTGTAACTGATTCCTGTAGAACAAAATGATCGAAAAACCAAAGGTGCAGCGAAACCAGGCGTCCATCATTGTTGTAAGTGAAGACAAACAGTTGGCTGCAAGTCAGACATCGCTTTTGGGCAGGTGCACTGGACATGGAGTTGAACAGGAGGTCCATGCGGCGACTGAGGGTGCTCTGATTGTGGAGTTGGTCCTCCATGTTCCGACGCATCTCGAAGATCATCTGGAGGTGGTCATCCAAAAAATGACGTGGGTTGAATGAAGCCTGCTCAACGCTCACAACAGTTGCCTCATGTTGTGTTGTTGTTGCATCAAATTTAGTCCATGGAGTATCTTCCATGACCAACCAATGGGTTACCTCTGTGGTATCCAGGACATTTCTTGTTGTCTAGTCTTTCAACCAAATGGGGGGAATTACTTCCTTGATCACATAACTGCCTGGCACAATTGTGGGATGAGTAGAGGGGATGGCATTATCGAAGGGATTTGGTATTGTTGTGGTGGTTTCCATCCCGTTTGAAGGAATTTATTCCTCAATTGGGAAACCTCCTGAGTTGATCATGGGGTCAGAGAGGTGAGGAGGTGACTCTAGATTGCCAAGAGGAGGCTGGGGATCCCCAAGCCAATTCTTGTCGGAGGGGCAGGGGCTAACATAGTTGGTTGACATATTAGAGGGCAACGAGGGGTCTGGGAAGTTGTGTCGGGCTATGAAGCTGTAGTAAGATGACCCTCATTTGGGCTTGCCTCGCTCTCTCAGCATAGTGGAGTTACGACAGAGAGGGAGGCGGAGAGGGAAACAAACAATATGTTCTAGGGATAAGCAGACTCTGGGCATGTTACAGGTGAGGAACATACAGAGAATGGACACCAACAGGGAGAGGGAAGCCTCTGGAAAGAGAACAAAGTGCCTGAGGTGAGGAGGCTCCGGCAGAGAACATAGTTCCAAATGAAAACACAGAATGAGAAAATTCTCGTGAAACCTTACCTTCATATAAACCGTTGAGGTGACAGAGAGGAGCGCCATGAAGATGGATGTGACACCAACCAATTGCATCATACCTTCTCTAGTGATTTGTAGCTAGTTCACAATGAGATCCATTAAATCTCCCCTACCGCACCAGCGCACTAACACCACTGTGACTTGAATGTTAGGCATGTTGAGCAGGCTGGATATGATTCTGGCGACTAGGGGTATTAACTCCCCTGTCTACATGAGTGCTAGGTTGTCAATGCTGGACAGATGTCAGCCCATCCGAGGGTGTTCGGAATGATATTTGTTGTCAAGGAAACGTGGCATAATTTTAACCACCCTCCAAAAGGGTGTTACCTGTAGCACCACTTTTTGATTTGAGAGTTGATTTTGACCAAAAAATATGAGTTTTTTGGGCCAAGGTTCTCGTTTTGAGGTCACAATTCTCATTAAGTTGGTAACTATGTTTTGTGGTGCAATAAAGATTTGGAAAGTAAAAAGAAATTAAAATACTATAAAGAGGTGCCCAAGCATAATCTAGAAGGTCAAAAGTATCTCTTTATTTTGACTAGTGTAAAAAATAAAATCAATATTGCTAAAATAAGAACAGATTTTCACAAGCTCCACAATGAAACTAGTCATTGGGAAATTCCCAAAATATCGTGGGTTGAAATATTTTCTCTTCTTTCTGACACTACAAAGGTTGAAGATGAAAAACACTTTCTCTTAGAATGTCATGCGTATACCCATATTAGATCTCAATTTCAAAATATTTGTTACATTACTAACCTTCCTAACCTTCTAACTCATCAAAAACTATGGTGATCTTGGAACACTTCTCTTGATGTTTTTTTAGTATAGAAATAAAATTTTAAAGAAATCCAAGTAATACCTTGCTTTTCTTAAGTTCCAATAGACCAAATTTAGTCTTAGTGGACATTAACCATCACAACTTCTACCGATTCACCACCATCACACACACACACAAAAAAAAACTCATTAGTTGTAACTTCTTGTAACTAATGTGTTACAATATATAATTTACTCTATTATAATAACCCAACTACAAATTTATGGCGACTCCATGCTGGTTATTCAATGGATGCACAAAAAAATTGCTCTTAGTAATTTTACATTACATCTATTGTATAATGAAGTTCTCAATCTACTCACATCTTTTTCATGTACATATTTGTCTCCTATTTATAGGGATAGGAACATACTTGTAAATGGGCTTTTAAATGCTGTAGTTGCGTTGGAATGAGAAACCCAGATCATTATTGAAATCTACAATGATCATACAACTGAATATAATTATGAACCATGAACCAAACTCTCATTTTCTTCAATTTTTATTTCAATTTATTATATTGAATTTTTCAAATCTCAAGATAAATGATTAATGTAATATTTTGATTGCCATTTTTGTTTTTTAATAAAATATAAATATAACTATCCAAATACAAACTTCAGTTTTGCATAATACTTTTACATAGAAATATCATGAAAGGGGTTTAAAACCACTATTGAATATCATGATCATAATATACAATATACTATATTATATATAATATAGATTGGTTATAATATACTATATTATATAGTACAACTCACTTCAACAAGTTACAACTATAGAATTATAATATAAAATATAATGTATTACATACTATATATTATATCTAGTTGGTTGTTGTATGTTATCTAATATAACTCGTTATGTTATATAAAATATAATAATTAACCATTAATCAATTACCATATTATATGTAATATATAATATCTAATTTATTTGTTATATATAACATATACTCTCTAATTAATTTGTTCTAATTAATTTGTTATATTATATATAATAATGATTTAAATATTATATAAAATATTTATAAAAGTATATATTATTATTATTATTAATTTATTTTTTTATGTTGTTTAAGTGTTATATGTTTTGGTTTTTTTCGTCGGAATTCAACGACATAAATATGTATGAAATTACAATTTTTTTGTTTTTTAAATTGCATTTTTGAATATAGAAATGGATTTAGTGTGCTGAAACCCTCCCGGGCACTTGGATTATACATAATTAACCACTCAAATATGCAAATCCAACAATTTCTCGCCAAATTTTGGAAAAATATCCCCGGAAAAGAGCCAAAACGTAGAATGTTTAGACTATGACTTTCTTTTCAAGGAAAATCTCGTAGAAAATCTTCTGAGTACTTCCCCATGATCCATAGATGGTAAACATGTAAACAGTTGGCCCTGATTACGAGGCCTAACCCGATGTGGACATCGATTTTATTTTTTTTCTTTTTAATAAAACTGGGAGAGTTTTTTTTTATTCAAAATGGTCTGTGGTAAAGCCACAGATAGAGTCCTTACAATGCCCAAAAAAATGCCCGTGTGACTTGAAAAACACGTTGTAACATAGTACTAGTTAAGAGATAATTATCTAGAGTTCCTAAATTTGACTCATAACTAATAATTAATCTTCTATACAACCTATAGAAAGTCCCTAGTATCAAAATGCTAAAATATAGCATACAACTTAAGCATTTGCGAGGTCGGGTTCATCCAACACCCCTTCGGAAGATTCCAAGGGAGAATTCAAGTCAGGTAGGTTGCGTGGGAGGAGTCAGTGAAGACGCTGCATCTGAAATGGTCGGGATTGAGACTGACAGAGCCATAGATACTGGTCTAAAGCACATCTCCACTACTTCAGAATGAATTATGTCCACCTCATCCCACACTTGCTGATACCCCTGCCTTTTTTCAACCAACATGTCCATCATGATTTGCCATTGGGTAGATGCATTATTTAGACGAATTTGGAGCGAATTCACTAATTTTTCTAGGGCCTCGTGCTCTTCTTCCTGGAGTTCTCTTCAACATCGTGCTACTCCTAAACTTCTGTTAAACATATTTCCGATTCGTCTTCCCTCCCACTATGCTTTTGGAGAGAATTATGCCCGAAAATTTCCAAAGGGTGCAAGAGACTTAGAATCTACGTGCAAAGATACAAAGCCTAACTTTTTTTCCCCTGAATTCATATTGCTTACCCCCCTTGTGGTTTCCGTGTTGAAATATTGTAACTTCGAAGAATATTGTACCTGAGAGAGAGTTGAATAATATTATATTTAGGCCCTATTGTGCCTTGAAAACTAAATGTAAATTAAGAGAGTAAAGTGATAGGTCGGCTCAGACCTAATTATAGGTTGGCTAGACCACTATTTATAAGAGAGGCCAATGCCTCATTTGGACACACTCACCACACTAGCTCTACAACTATGAAGAAGTGTAGAAGTTTTGGAGGAGCTACTACTACAACTGGGGGTGATGTTAAGGATGGTTTTGGTCTATCTATTGGTATTTCTTGGTTAAGTGGTGCACTACTCTTCCTAGTGAAGGAGTAGAGGAGGATATTTTGTTCGGTCTTTGGTCTATCTATATTGAGGAATTTTTTGCTGGGTTTTCTCCCCCGTGAGGGTTTCCTAGGATAATCTATGTGCCTCTATTGTTTCTGTGATTGTCTCTCTTTCAATGATCTTATTTATGTAGCTAATGTGATAAATGATTATATTAATAAATAAGAACTGTAACTGCTAGCTGTATAAGTAAAACTTCAACATGGTATTAGAGCAAGCCTAAAAGAGACCAACTCATAGTTTATAAGAAGTGACTAGCCTCAACGCACCCTCTCCAAAATCCAGTTTTTTAGTATTGCAATTGCTGCAGAATTATGGTTTCTGCATAAACCCTAAGTGTGACATTTTCCTTGTTTGAGGAGGACGTTGGAGAAAGTAACCACACCTAGTAACTTGCCCTAGGAGGGCGCATCTAGTCCTTGGATCAGAATTTCAAAATTTGAAGTTTGATAAATTAGGGTTTCCTCATAAAACCCTAAGTTGCAGTTGCAGTACCAGTTGCAGTATCAGTTGCAGTTGCAGTATCAATTCCAGTTATAGTTCCAGTTCCTTTGTGCTAGTTCCTTTAAGTCAGTTGCAACACCAATTGCAGTTCCAACACCAGTTGCAGTGAAAGTTTTTGTGAAGTGTTGAGACTGATTTTTATTGTCCTAGTGCGCCTTACCCTAGAAAATCTCCAACTACCTTTAGATTACAAATTGCAGCACCTTTGAAGTTTTAAAGGTTCGTTATTTCTTTCCGTTGATGAAGGATGGTGCCAGTACTTGCCTATGTTTTCATATGTATGTATGTACATATGTTTAAACCATATCATTATTTTAAAGGGTACTTGCAGGAGAAAGGTGTTGGTTGTGGAGCCTGATTATCTTCATGTTTCATAGGTATTTTTTTTTCAGCCGTGTTTATACCCCATGAAGACTATATACCCAAGAATACTGTACACCCCTCCACATAGGGGGTTTGCAGGGAGGGATTTCCCCCCCTGTGGGGTTCGGGGGGCTCATCCCCTCGGTTGGGGGGTCCGTGGGAAAGCGGGCCCTCGGCGGGGATTTGGGGGTGAAGCCCCCGAAGGAAAAATTTCCTTGTAAATGTATATTGTAATTTCATAGTAAATCTATACCGTTCATTATAAGGTCATAGATCTGACGATAGAAGTTATGTTAGGTTTTTTTTCCCTAGAAGGAAACCCTCTTTTATGAGGGAATTGTATTGTGGCTGTGTATCATTGCAAATATTGTATTTTGAGAGAGGAGACTATGAGAGAAAGAAGAGGAAGTTACAATGGATGTGTTGCAGGTTGTATGCCTTCATTTGCTGGATAATAAAAATGAAGGACATGGAAATTTCTCTGGTGGATGTAGCCCACACTAGGTGAACCACGTATATCTGTGTCTCTATTGTATTGTGTATCTTCTATGTTTTATTTCCTCATTTGTTTTTATTTTATTGCTCCGCAATCCTGTTTTTCTAACAAAAGGATCTTTTGTCTAAAGCAACAATCATAAGTCCAGAAGGATCTCAGATCCAACACATTCAAAGGAAAAATGCACCCCAGGTCTAATTATTTTGATATGAATCTATTTGTTACGACATTATTTTGATCTCATGAACATCTAGGTTGTATGTTGAAGTTATAACCATCATACTAACCATTGGTCAAAATTAAATTCAAGGTATTGGATTGATTAAATGTGAGATTATAGAGTTTATTCTCTAACTTAAATTTCTTCTAGGAAAACATATTATCTTAGTATAGAGGACATGTTGAAGAAGATACTTGTCATATTGAGTGAAGGGGACTCAGAAGAAAAGCAACAACACTCATTCTTGAGGACAAGACTCCAGGTTCCGGGTTTGATTGATTAAGTTGATAAGATTCAAATTTGCACATGTCAAGTTTGATAACTTCCTCATTACAAGTAAACACTATAGTTGAGATGACAATCTTTGAAAAGTTTTATACTTGGTAGCATGTGAGAATTATTGAGATAAATTATTATTGTAATCATTTTCGAGATATAACTAACATCTCCTTTAGAAGAAACTTTTTGTTTTGTTTCCAGGTTACCATGGAGGAATGATTGATCACAACACTAGAAGAGTGTTTCTCTCATTTCTTATTATTGTATTTCTTACTTTTGACCCTTGTTTTAGGCAGGTCACAAGTGATAGCTCTGAAGGAGCTAYTRTGACRATTGTTCTCRCTATTRTTTYTATTATTATTATAAAGAGTATTATTCTTGTCTATTGTTTCTCCCTTGTTGTTCTTGTTCCGGGCAGGTCACAGGTGATAACCCCGAAGGAGATATAGTGACGATTGCGGGAGGAAATATATTAGATGAGACATGGATTAAACTATCCAAGTTGTATATATGACCGTATGCATCCATATACTAAAGAAGAAGAAGAAGAATAAGAAGAAGAAGATACTTTTGATAGATACATAACATCTCATATGGAGACAGATCATGAGGAGATGAAGGCTCCAAATATGAACAAACATTAGAATATAACTCACAATAGACTTGGTCAATGGACAATGAAGCCACATTGGCAGGAAGAAGAATTCATTTGAAGTCTGACTCAACTTTTCATATTAAGACTTGGTATTCAACACCAAGTAAGCCTAATATCATAAAGGATCAGATGGGAAAAAGAGACATCTTCTAGGACTGGAAGAAAGATGCCATGAGTTGAGAAGACTATATCATAGCTTCAAAGACCTTTAGGAGACATGAAATCTCCTGAGAATATTCACTTATTTCAATGATAGAGGAGAAAGCCAGTCAGAAGGATTGTGATATGGATTTTTCCTTGAGAGTAGAAGGGAAGTCATTGGTGACTTCCAAGATTGATCTAACTGATCAATCATGTTACATATAACAATATAAAAATGTACAAAGCCTAATTTGTGTCCAGAGGATTCTCCCAGCAATAGGGAGAAGACTATGATGAGACACTTGCTTCGGTAATCATAAAATGTATATATAGAACAACCATGATCCATTAAAAGAAGCTGATACAATATGAGATTCAAAGGGAGAAAATGAATATGTCATCATGATGGAGTAGAGGATCTACTCTAAGAGTTCAGTAACTACAATGAGAATAGAGAAGTTATTCTCAGCTTTAGAAATAACAGTTGCAGGTGTAGAGTCACAGTTCTAGAAGGAACATAGAAACAACACATAGTGCTTTGCAGAAATCACATAGAAACAACACATGATTATGCATATTGAGTTGCAACAGAGAAAGTGTACCAGGTTGGTACAATGTGATGTGAAAATTTGGTTTGAAGTATAGGACATGAAGACTCATGTCTGCAAGTTGAAGCAAGCTCCAAGAGATTGGTATGACATGATTGATAGTTTTCTGATGAGCTTGGGATTTACCAAGAGTAAAGATGATCCCAACCTTTACTTCAAGATTGAGAATGATGGACCAGTTATATTTTTGCTATATGTGGATGGATTATTCTTGAAAGATGAACAAAATCTCATCACAGATTTTAAGAAGAAACTTGCCGCTGAATTTGAAATGAGGACCTAGGCCCGATGCACTATTTCTTAGGTCTTGAAGTATGGTAGAGCCAAGAAGAGATTTTCCTTAGTCAAGGAAAGTATGCTGTGAAAATTCTAAAGAGATTCAACATGATGGACTGTAGAGCCATGTCCACGCCTATGGAGATGAATCTGAAGTTATTGGATGATACTTTGTCAGAAATAGTTGATGTTACTCTATACAAACAAATGCTTGGTTCGTTGATATATCCAATGAATACCAGACTTGATATATGCTTTGCTATGAACACCTTGAGTCTGTATCTAGTGGGGCCCAGACGTGTTCACCTTATAGTTGCAAAGAATGTGATGAGATACCTTAAGGGTGCATTGGACTATGGCCTATGTTATACTAGAGATTGTGACTTTAGATTGTATGGCTATACTAATTCAGATTGGGCTGGAAGTTCTTCAAACAGAAAAATAACTTCAAGATGTTGTTTCAGTTTGGGGTCAGCCATGACTTCATGGCAAAGAAAGAAGCAATCCAACATTTCTCTTAGTACAGTAGAAGCGGAGTACATTGTAGTATGCTCCATCAGTTGTGAAGCCATATGGCTTCAAAAGTTGTTGACATGTCTATTTGACCTAGAGATGGATGCTACCATGATCTTTTGTGATAACCATAGTTGCATAAAGATGACAAATAACCCAATGTTCCATGATAAGATGAAGCACATTGAGATATGGTACCACTACATTCGTACAAAAGGGAGCTGTGAAGCTCCAGTATGTTGGCATAGATGAGTAGGTAGCATATGTGTTGACTAAGCCTCTGTCTCGTGTGAAGTTTTAGTAGTTCCAAGACAATATTGGTGTAGTCCGAAAAGACCTCCCTTGAAAGGGTGAGTGATGCAGATGATACTATGGTATCCTAACCAAAAACATGTTAGGATTTTATATCCTAGGGGACTGATAATCCCTGGGCAGATCCCAAAGGTCTAGTAAGGACGGTCTATCAAAGTACATGTGCATGTATATGGCAACTATGGTCAATAGTGGTAGCTCAGTTATGATTTTATATCCTAGGGAATCTTATGATTTTTGGGCAGATCCTGAAGGTCTGGTAAGGACGGTCTGTCAGAGTACCACGTGGTAGCTTGTTATGATTTTATATCCTAGGGAATATTATGATTCCTGGGTAGATCCCGAAGGTTCGGTAAGGACGGTCTGTCAGAGTACCACAGATGTTGTTGTTGATGCACCTGCCTCATTCTGTTGCCATTAATGTTGTTGTTCTAGCTTCGTGTCATTGATGTTGTTGTTCCAAATTCATGCTATTGATGTTGTTGTTCCAGCTTCATGTTGTTGATGTTGATATTCCAACTTCATGTTGTTGATGACGTTGATGTTCCAGCTTCATGTTGTTGATGATGTTGATGATGAGAAAAACTTCAAATGACCTATATATATGATCGACAATGTTCCCGATCCTGATGACGATGTCTCCTCCTCTTGATGTTGTATTGAGTCCAGTCAATTGTTATTGATATTGTTTGTAGAATACCCTTGTTAAGGGGGAGTGTTGAAATATTGTAACTTCAAATAATATTCTACCTGAGAGAGAGTTGAATAATATTATATTATATTTAATTAGGCCCTATTGTGCCTTAGTAAAATTCGACCCTATTGTGCCTTGACAACTAAATTTAAATTAAGAGGGTAAAGTGACGGGTCGACCCATACCTAATTATAGGCTGACCTGACCACTATTTATAAGAGAGGCCAACGCCTCATTTGGACACACTCACCACACTAGATCTAGAACTATGAAGAAGTGCACAACTTTTAGAGGAACTGCTACTGCAACTAGGGGTGACGTCAAGGAGGGTTTTGGTCTATCTCTTGGTATTTCTTGGTTAAGTGGTGTGATACTCTTCCTAGTGAAGGAGTAGAGGAGGATCTTATGTTCGAACTTTGGTCTATCTATATTGAGGAGGTTTTTGCTGGGTTTTCTCCCCCATGAGGGTTTCCCAGGATAATCTGTGTGTATCTATTGTTTTTGTGTTTAACTCTCTTTCAATGATCTTATTTATGAAACGAATGTGCTAAATTATTATAATAATAAAGAATAACCATAACTACTAGTTGTATAAGTAAAATCTCAACATGCTATTAAATCTCCATGGCTTCGTGTGAAGGGTCGCCACCTTTGAAGATGATGGAACTACAACATCCAGACTCCCCTACGAGCCTTGATTTCATGCATGTGACAGGACCCATGCTAGTCATGACCATCATTTTGAGAAATGGATGTTGTAATTCTAGAATGCGTCGACGCCAACTGGGTACGGTGATGTACAAAGCCATATGGGAGATAGTTGAATTCACCTGCAAACATGACCAAGAGAGGGGGGCAGAAGAGGAACACATGTGTGCAATTACTTCAGGGGCCGATGATACATAGATGTACTGAACAGAATGACCACTTTCCAGTTTCCTTCAATGCAACGTGCTTGAATCTGTCTTACCATGCGTCGTTCCCACCCTTATGCTTGAGCTAGAGGCTGGTTGAGTTGGCTGGTGATTATGATTAGGGGTTGAGTTGGCTGTTGGGCCCTAGTGTTAATACAAAAAATGATCTATGTTCCTCAGCATGACCATGATAAAGGGATAAAGTGTTGAATGACTTGGGCATTAATTCTAAGTGTCCTCGGAGAGTCTCGAATGACTAGATTGGTGTGGGAGTTGGCCCTAACATTGTTGATATGGAGTACATGATAACACTAAAGAGACTTTAAAGCTTCAACTTCTTTAAGAGCTCTTGCATTGTTGTTTTTGAGCTTCATATCCCGAGGGGGAGATCGTTTCTTGACTTTGTTTATGATAACCCATGAATCTCCTATGATACAAATATCATCGATTCCCTGGCTCTTAGATAAATTTATCCCTTTGAACATTGTGCAGGCCTCTGCTTGATTGTTAGATGCTACACCCAGACTCCAAGAAAAGGTTAATATTGGTTTTCCCCTTGGGGAATAGATAACCCCACTTGCTCCTGCCACCCCTTCATGTGGACATCGAGTTAGGCCCAATTATCTCAACAATATAACTGACCGAGTACTTGACCTCGAGATATCTTGCATTATAACCACAACAATCATCCACTCGAGCTAACCCATCGGGCTTTACATTTTTTACTATTATTATAATATATTATTTAATTATAATTATAATTTTTAATTTTTAATTTTTTTTATTAAGTATATAAAAAAGGAAATAATATATTTAAATTCTTTTATCAATTATGAACTATTTTAAATAAATTATAATCTAAATCTAAATATTTTGGCACTCCATCAATTATATATATATATATATATAATTTATTACTTTAATCTCTTAACTTTATACTAACTTAATTTATTTGACAATTATCATTAATGAAATAATATAGAATAATTTTCACTAGATAACACCTTCAACTTAATATGATGTGACATATGCTTTTACTGTTTTACTATTTTCTTTAGAGACCCATTTTAGATCCAAATTTACTTTAATTTACTCAACTAATATATTGTATACATATTAATAAATTATCCTTACCATATCATCATTCTCTCTTACCACAAAACTAATTAAAGAATACTTAAGAGAAATTCATTCACAATTAGGGTTTTCTACTATTAAGTGGAAGAGGTAGAGAAGGGATGTTTTGAAAAAGAAAAGAAAAGAAATGAGGTTAATGCAATCATTAAGGAGGATCCCAATAGTAAAGAGAACAAGTCTATTATGAAAAAACATAAGAAAATGGATGTTTGTGTAAGGAAGCATAAGGAAAGGATAATAATTGAAAATGGATATTTGTGTAAGGAAGCATAAGGAAAGGATAATAATTGTGGTGGACCCAATGTTGGTATGTGATAATATATATAAACTTATATATTGGTATGTGATAATATATAAAAACCTATATAGAAGCAAAATTCATTAGAATGTTTCACAATAATGAATAATGAAAGTACCTTGAAATAATGAAAACAAGAAATATAGGGGGAGTCTCTACGGTATAATTCTATTGGTTTTATGGAAATTAAGAGTTTTAATCCTTTTATTTTCTAGAACCATTAGGATAGGCATGGAGGTGGGCCTTCGTTTTGGGGCATTATAGGTATGAATCCATATATAATTGGGTTCCATGATTTGATCCTATCTTGGAGAAGGTTACCAAATTTCATTGTGAATAAAGCTTTCATATCTCTCAATATAATTTTGGGTATAAGAGATTTTTTTAATGGGTAGGAACCAGATCAACATTTTGAAACAAAAATTATGAGATATATGTGATTGGAAATAAATTTACATTGAGATGGTTCTCAATTAGGGACACTTATATGGAATTTATTTAAAGGTTAGATTTAACAATTATTACTAAATTCTAGACCATGTTAATGTATCTTATAGATATAAGTACTATAAAAAGTATGGGCACTTGTATATAATTTTTTCATTAAAGTTTTGGATGTAAGAAAATTGTGATTTTAATATGGTTACATGTTTCTTTACTTTTTTTTTTTCTTTTCGAAAAAAGATTCATGAAAAATTCATCAAATATTTCTCCATAATTCATGGATGGCAAGCGGGGTAAAATGTATCCCCAATGAGCATGAGATTCGAACTTGTGACCTCCCTGACTTTAAGAGAGAGTATGCATGTCTGGTATCAAGACCAATTAAGCTAACCCTTGGAGCTCTATATGCCTCTCTACTTATGTGATAACCTCTCTATAATGAAAAATCCCAAGTCTTCAACGAAGAGGAAATCACTAGAAGGAGAGGTTGGATAGGATGGTCTTGGTGGATATACCATCCCAATTCCTAATTATGTTGAATTATTCCCATCATAAACATTCTTCTTTCAAGAGAAAATGCCTAAGAAAAGGGTTTTTGTGAGATAAGGGGTTGATTGTGATAGAAAAGGAGAGAAGAATTTAGAAAACCCCTTATATAGGATTGTTGATGTGGGATTGTGTGAATAAGACACTAATATAAGAATTGGAGCCATGGTAGTAAGTATTCAAGATAGAGGAGATTCCAGTTCGTTGACCCATAAGGAAAAAATCAAGACTCTTGAAAAAATAAGTAGATATCAAACAAGATCCCAAATCAAGAATGAAGATAGTGGGTGAATATGAGTGGATATCATTGCAAATGAAATGAATATAGCTTGTCACTAACAAACAAACAAAAAAAAAAAAAAC
>ML809026.1:8277-18779 GCA_009831015.1 Picea engelmannii
ACAGAATGATGTATACTATCCATTCATGGGTGTTGTATATGCATGTGCATTTTCCTTCATGTCCAAATACCTTTATCAATCTTGCGGTCCAAAACCCATGACTAGGGTTGACATCAATGACAACAATCAATCTTCCAACACTTTCCTCTTCCTATGGGCATAAATGTAACATTCCTCTCTTGCGAGCACATGTTTTTGACTTATTCTTTGATGACACTTGCATGCAATTTATCCAGTTTCAATAAATGGATGTATTTTCGCTTATGGATTTTGATGATGATGTTATTGTCTTATGATGTTATGTTATTTGATATCTATGTATATACAGATGATATTGACAGGTTTCTCTTGAGTGTGCAGGACACTCGACATATTGAGGATGTTGATGGCATCAATGGACCTCCCTGGACTCCGGATCGAGTCGGGGAGTGGACTGTATGAGTTTGGGTATTTTTATTTATGCATATGTGACGTATGATTGGCTATGTTATGATGTTTATGCATCATTGACAATGTTTCGTTGATGGATGCAGGTTGACGATTGCTTGCTAATCAAAGTCACATAAGGATTAAAGGAGCCATTCACAACAACCAAATATTGAGGGAGAGGTGTGGAAACAACCCTTCCATAGCCTACTAGCACTCCTGCCATGGCTCGAATTGTAGGTTAACGATTACCTATTTCAAGAGATCCATGACGTCGTGAGGGCAGACTAAGATTGTCACTCACAAAGATTCTAAGGGGCGCGCAATAAGGCAGGGTCCTTATTCCTTAGAGGCTCTTAGTCTCTCACATGGTCACTTGATGGAGTATTGACTCAAAGGGTTGGAAAATTACCAAAACCAGTCAAAGGCGAGTGGCACCCTTGGAGCACTTAGTGCATCTTGAAGGGCACGCCACGTAATTAAAATTTGAATGAAAGGCGAATGGAACCCTTGGAGCATAGAGTGTGTCTTGAAGGGCACATCGCGGTATTTAAAAAAAATAAAAGTGTGAGTCAATGAATCTAGGTGGCCTAGAAAACTTGAGCATGTGTTAAACCTTAAAAACTTGAGCACCTGCTGAATTAATTAATTGATTAACAAATTACTAAAGAATGAAATTAGTAGGCATAATCCCCAATGGTCTAAGCCTTTTCAAATATAAAGAAAAAAAAACTAACTAAGCCTAAGTCTAAGTTAATGAGAAGACAAAAACTAAATTTCAAATTAGATGAAATAGGAAGAAGGGGTAAACCAACTAAAGAGATTAAGGGAGATGAAATAATCTGAAGAATTAATTCAAATCACATGTGTGCATAAAATACCAAATTAGAAATCAAATTAGGAAGGGAATAAAGCATAGAAAGGTATCTAGTCTAGTCTAACTAAATAACTTTTCTAAATTAAACACAACTAAGTTTTAGAAAGGCATCAGTCATAAAAAAGGAAATAGAGGGAATAAAGGGACAACTAGGAGTGATTTTAGGAACATTTTTAGGATGGGTGAGGGAAAATGACATTTAATTAAATTAAATGGTGGATTTATCGGTGAAACTAAGGGAACAGGTGACAAGGGTACGGGGGTAATAATTATAAATTAATTAATTAAAAAGTGAATTAAATGTGAAAGAGAAATGTGTCATGAGGAAAAATCCTATAAGCAAAGTGGTAAAGAGGAAAGATGGATCACACGGTTTGTTGGTAAAGTTATGCTGCCGGAATTTCCTTGATTAGTTTTACTTGTGAGAGTTAGGATACCCATCTCGAAAAAGAGAGTGGTAGCTATACCTTGCAAGGCAAGCTGGGAGCTAGAGTTTTATGGTTGTATTTGTGTGTGGCCCCTTTGTGGCTTGGGGGGGTAAGGGGGAAGAAGAGTATCCCTAGCGTTGGTTGGAAGGTATCGATGAAGTCTCAATGGTTAGCAAGCGAGAGACAGGAGAGAGGGAAAGCGTGGAATAACAACTTCGGATTCTTATCCTTCGATTACGGTAATCCTAAATTGAGATTGAACTCATTAAGCTTCAATTTAAAATGTAGTTTAATTATATTATATAATTATTGTTGGGGTAATTCTATTGAAGGTTTTAATTTTGATTGAGATTTAAATTAATTATGTAGTTGCGGTGATCCTGTCATTTGTATTTCCGTGTTTCTCTATGAGAAAATCTCCCATCCTTATGCTTTCACCATTGTTTATTGATTTTGTTTTTCCCCTTGGAAAATCCATGCTCTGAAATTTAAAAGGATTGGTCATTGCTTAAACTAAAAAACTAATTTGTTTTTCTCCTTGACAAACCCCCACCTCTAAATTCATTTGGATTTGACCATTCCTGGGATGCCTGGTGTTTTTCACTACTCAGATTCATTTTTATCATCCATTGTGGGCTTCCTTAGATGCCTGGTGTTATTCAATGCTCAAATTTCGTTTTTATTATCCACTGTGGGATTCCTTAGATGCCTGGTGTTTTCGCTGCTCATACTTCGTTTCTATTATCCACTGTGGGATTCCTTGGATGTCTGGTGTTTTTCACTTCTCAGATTCATTTGTATCATCCACTGTGGGATTCCTTAGATGCTTGGTGTTATTCACTGCTCATATTTCATTTTTATTATCTACTGTGGGATTCCTTAAATGTTTGGTGTTTTCGTTGCTCAGATTTTGTTTTTATTATCCACTGTGGGATTCCTTGGATGCCTGGTGTTTTTCACTACTGAGATTCATTTTTATTATCCACTGTGGGATTCCTTAGATGCTTGGTGTTATTCGCTGCTTATATTTCATTTTTATTATCCACTGTGGGATTCCTTAGATGCATGGTGTTTTCGCTGCTCAGATTTTGTTTTTATTATCCACTGTGGGATTCTATAGATGCCTGGTGTTTTTCGCTGCTCAGTTTTCATTTTGATTACTGTGGGATTTTTGTAACGCCTGGTGTTCACCATTTCCCAATCAAAAAATTTCTTTGGTGAGATCGATGCCCATGGTCGATGGATCCTATCTCTCTTTTAGTTGCATGTTGACCAACCTTAGAACATTCAAAAACCTAACTCGAATTTCGATTTTGATATTTATCAATCTGCCAGATAAAATCCATGGCTTATAATTGGTGAATACTCTTCGTTGGAGTTAAGTTCTAGAATCTAAACTTAGTTCGACAAATTTGGATATTCCATTCCTGGCCTATTAATTATGTAACCTGTTGTCATAAGATTATCACTTAATTTTTTTAAAATTTCGAATCATCTCAAATGAGTGGACTTAGCTAAGAGATTATTACCATAGGATTCAGTGGAAGAATCACATTGGGATGTTTTATCTGATTTTTGAATGGTATATTTCTGCACCAGTTATGAAATTTAATGAGTGATTACTTATGTGGAGATAACGAATGTAATTCTCTACTTGTTAAAGGACATTTGTATCATGACCTTTTGAAGTAAATCTTATGTAAAGGAGTTTGAATGATGTTCTGGTTTTAATTATAGTTTAAATTAAGAATGTAATTAAATGATTATTGTCCATAAGTAATATGAATCCTTTAATGGCTTGATCCCTTTTTAAAGTAAAATAAAAGGGGGTACTTAAGTAGTGTAAATTCCTTTATGCCTGGCCAAGCAGATTGAATTTCTTATGGATCCCATTGGGTATATATTTTAACTTGACCCCTTTGAACTTATTAAGAATCTTTGTCTTCTATGGGGATCTAAAGAGGTGTGAATTGGCAATTGATTTCAGGGTACATTTTTTTTATTAATCTCTTTGCACCATGAAAGTATGTCGATGTCCAAATGATGGATTAATTGATTAGAATACTTGCGCGCAATTCAATAATAGTGATGTATGATTATTTTAGTAACAAAATGTACTTTCGCGCCATAATTTAAGTGGGTGTGTGATTTATTCATAATTAATCTCTTGCACCTTTGAAATTAATCTTGATGAATCTCGCGTCATGAATTCATGTCGATATGTGACTGATTTAGTAACTAGTTTTCTCTCGCGCTATTAATTAAGTTGACATGCGATTGTTCTAGAGTTTTTTTACTCTCACGTGCATCGATTATTTAAATGTTGATGTATGATTGATAAAGATGACAATTACCCTTGCACCATGATTAATTGATGATTAGGATTGAATGATTGAGATAGTTGATGTGGACTTGATTGTTAGTGAGATGTAGACACCTCCTTGTTCCTCAAAATAGTCGCCTACCCTGAGACCTTAAATGGTTAAAATCAATTGGAACCTTGGCTTGAGTGTTTCTTATGTGTCCTGGAGGTCCTAACCTTGCAGGGTAGGTTGGGAGGGTAGTATCGTTATTCCATCCTGATGTTATATTTGTGATTTCTGTGTTATCGTTATGTTATCTCATGTTATCCCTGTGTTCGTTGATGACTATCTTTATGTGATGAGTTGAGAGATTAAAAGTATTGATGATTCTAGTTGATAGTGATGAGTTGATCTTGCATCACCATTCTTGATGATGTGTTGATTATATGTCATTACTAAATATGTTGATGTGTCGGTTGCGACGTTATTTGATTATGATGTTGAGACGCTTGTAATTCCTTTAATTATGATGTCATTGACTTGTGTAGCTATGATTTATATTGTTGACGTTAATTTCCTAATGTAAACAAAAATATACCTTCTATGCTTCGCTTTCCTAGTCGTAACAAAGGGGTCGTTACATGTGGTATCAGAGCAGGTTCAACCTCGCGTCTTGGGATCATTACACCTTCCACTGTATTAAACACCTGATTAATAATTTATCGCTAATTAAATTGAATTGTGTCCCTGCATGTAATCATGGTTAGAGGACGCCACAGAGGTAGACGACATGGTGCTAGGGGAGGAGGCGTGACGCCTCTAGTAGCATCCACGCTAGAGGGGTCTAACCCCCAAGGAGAAGAACAAGTCATTGGATAGGAGCATATTTTTGTGGGGGATGTGGTTGGCTTGATGGAGTCCTTTCAGAGGATGTCAGAGGCCTTGATTAACTGTATGGATATAAATGAGGCCAGGGTGAATGTACCCCTTGAGGGTCTACAACACGCCCCAACCAGTACTGGTAGCGTTCACAGACAAATCAAGGAGGTTAAGTTTTATGAGTTCTTGGGTGCCACGAATGGCACAGCCACCGAGGCATGGTTGGAGAACATTGCAATGTGCTTCGCACTTTGCGACTACACCTCCAACATGAAAGTTTGCATGGTAGTCTTTCAGCTGAAGGGGAGCGCTCTTCTCTAGTGGAAGATGCTCTTGCCACAATTGAGCATGGTCGTCGAAGACGTGTCATGGGAACTGTTCATGGAGTGGTTCCAGGAGAGGTATTTGTCTCAGGAATTCATTGAGTGCCAGCTCAATGATTTCAACTCCTTACGACAGGGCGATCGTACAGTGCCCGAGTATGAAGCCCGTTTCATGGAGCTACTTAGGTATGCTCCACATATGAACACCGAGAAGCTCAAGGTCAACAAGTTTGTGTTTGGCCTTAACAAAAGGATTCGTGCGAAAGTGAGGACCCTAATACCTCAGACGTTGCATGATGTTCTCCAAAAGGCCCTCATAGCTGAGGAAGAGATGATCAACAAGGGTCAAAGAAAGACTCCTGTGAAACCGGTGGGACAAGCGACATCTGGTGCACAACAACATTAGACACCAGCTAGACATCCATCAGGGTATCGAGGCACTCCGAAAGGATCCATGTTCACAACACCACAAAAACCGACGCCTCAGCAGCAAACTCCCTACAGAGGACCACAACACCAACAACAATGTCGTCTGTAGTAGTAACAGTTCAGGCCTGTTCAACAAAACATACCAGCGTTCCATACTGGTGGGCCATCAACTTCTACTTCAGGGACCAGGAGTACTGGACCGAAGACTAGATGTTGGACATGTGGAGAGCCACATTACCAGCGTGACTGTCCATTTGAGAGGACCAGAGTAGTTGTGTCATTCAGACACACTATAGTAGGATATTTGGGCAAGGCCCATCAGATTCATGTAGCGGTGAATAACTATGAGGCCGAACACTAGTATACTATGCTCGAGACATCAGGTACCATCGTTGACTAGACCTTTAGTATTTTGATAGATCTAGGTGCTACAGAGAGATTTATTTATGGTGCAGCACTAAAAGGAATTAAGGTAAAGGCAGTTGAACAGGACGAGTTTAGCTATGTGGAAATGGATTCGGGAGCCAAGCAGAAGGTTGGAGGAAAGGTTACGGACTGTAACCTCAACCTGGAAGATTTTGTGACGAATTCCAACCTGTACATCACGATCTTAGGATCTTATGACATCATGATCGGTATGGAATGGTTGGAGTTGCATGATGCGATACTCAACTATAATATGAAACGGTTGAGTTTGACCGATGATGAGGGACAGAGATGAGTGATTGTAGGAAGAAACCAGGGAGTTTCCCTAAGGTTCATTTCTTCCCTACAACTTCAGAAGAGCATGCATAAGGGATGCCATCTATATGCAATCTTAGCCTTGAACAACAAGGGTGTGGCAGAAGTATTAGAAAAAATTCTGGTAGTACGAGAGTTTGCGAACGTGTTCCCAGAAGAGTTACCAGGTTTGTCGCCTGAAAGAGAGCTGGAATTTACCATCGAATTAAAACTGGAACTGAACCAATAGCAAGGATGCCTTATCATATGTCAACCCCTAAGTTACAAGAGTTTAAAATGAAACTGAAAGAGTTGTTGGACCTAGGACTTATACGTCCAAGTGTGTCACCTTGGGGTGCACCTGCTATTTTCATACGGAAGAAGGATAGGTCGTGGAGACTCTGCATTGACTACCATCAATTGAACAAGGAAACAATCAAGAACCAATATCTGTTGCCAAGAATAGATGATTTGTTTGACCAAATGAAAGGCGTGATGGTGTTTTCAAAGATTGACTTGAGATCAAGATATCACCAGTTACGAATCAGGGAGGAACAAATTCCTAAGACTGCATTCAAGATGAGGTTCGGACATTACGAGTTTACCGTTTTACCGTTTGGACTGAGAAATGCCCCAGGGGTATTCATGAGCTTGATGAATGGGGTGTTCCACAAATACTTGGACAAGTTTGTTCAAGTATTCATTGACAACATTTTGATATATTCTCAGACGACAGAAGAGCATGATGAGAATTTGTGCTTGGTATTACATTGTTTATGAGAGAACAAATTATAAGGGAAACTATCAAAATTCTTTTTTTATCAATCGAGGATTCATTATTTAGGGCATTTTATCTCCGATGAAGGTATCGTTGTGGATCCAATGAAGGTAGAGGCTATTATGGAATGGCATGTGCCAAAAAATGTACCAGAAGTACATAGCTTCATGGGTTTAGCTGGGTATTATCGACGGTATGTCGAAGGTTTTTCGAAGATAGAAAATACGATCATAGAATTGCAGAAGAAAAACAAGAAGTTTGTATGGACCGAGAAATGCATGGAATCATTTTGAAGGCTCAAGGAGTTGTTGGCAACAACGCCGATAATAAAATTCCCCGACATGGATGAGGAATTATTGGTAAGCACAGACGCATCCAAGGAAGGCTTAGGTGGAGTATTGATGCAAGACGGTTGAATGATCGCTTACATCTCAAGAAAGTTAAGAAAGCATGAGGAGAACTACGCGACGCACAATTTGAAGTTTTTGGCCATTGTGTATGCCCTAAGAGTGTGGAGACACTTCCTGATTGGATGAAAATTTGAACTAAAAACGGACCATTGTGGTTTGCAACACATTTTTATGCAAAGTGACTTGAACACACGACAAAGGCATTGGTTAGAACTGCTTAGCGAGTATGATTTTGAGATTACCTACATAAAAGGAATAGTGAACAAAGTGGCATATGCGTTGAGTCGGATACCATGCATATTTTCAATGATACCTCTTCAGACGAATCTTCATGAAAAGATTCTAACTATACAACGTGACAATGATTGGTATAATGAGGATAAGGAAAATATCGGACAAGACACCATGTTGGTACCAAAATTTGAGGGATTTACTGTGGACAACGACATATCAATGAGGTATAATAACCGTATTTACTTACCGCCTAACGATGAGTTAATAAGTTTGATCTTAAATGAAGCTCATAAAGCAGTGTACATGGATCATCCAGGAGTCACGAAGATGAGGGTAGACCTTAAACCCTTATTCTTCTTGAAAGGAATGAAGGCTGATGTAGTCAACTACGTGGCAAGGTGCCTAGAATGCCAGCAAGTGAAGGCTAAACATAGACATCCGACAAGATTACTATAGCCCCATGTTATTCTGGAATCGAAATGGGAGGTCATTTCGATGGAATTTATTGTTGGATTGTTGCTGATGGCAAGGAGGAACAACTCAATTTTCATGGTAGTGGACACTCTGACGAAGAGTGCACATTTTATCCATGTGCATACGACGTATCAGGCGCCAGACATATCTAGAGTTTTTATGATAAAGATAGTGAGAGTGCATGGCATGCCTAAGAGGATCATATCGGATCGAGGATCAGTGTTCACATGATGATTTTGGACTAGTTTCCAAGAGGCCTTGGGAACCCAACTTAACTTTAGTACCGCGTATCACCCAGAGATAGACGTGAAGACATAAAGAACGAATCAAATATTGGAAGATATGTTGCATATGTACGTGATGGGTCAACAAAAGCGTTGGGAGGAGTTATTTCCATTAGTAGAGTTTATATACAACAACAACTATTAAAGCACCATTAAGATGGTTCCATTTGAGTTTCTTTATGGGAGACCATGTTGGATTCCTTTGAGTTGGGATTGGCTTGAGGATAGGGTCCTGGTAGGACCAAAAGAAAGCCAAGAAATGGAAGAAAAAATGAAAACGATAAGACAAAGGATTAAAGAGGCACAAGATTGACAGAAGAGTTATGCCCATGCACATCGCGTTGACCGTAGTTATGAAGTTGGTGATCGAGTCTTCTTGCGGATGAAACCACACAAGATTTAGATAAAGTTTGTAAAGGGTGCTAAAATTTCTCCTAGGTTTGTGGGACCTTTCGAAGTTGTGGAAAAGAAAGGGCTCGTGGATTATCAACTAGCCTTGCCTAATTCTTTGAGGTGTATGCACGATGTTTTTCATGTATCTTTTTTGAGACATTATGCTAGTGATCCTACACATGTGATTGACATGAGTTCCTTATAGGTGTTGGACGCGGGTGCGCTCACGGCAGAGCCAATCCACATTATGGACCATCGCATTCGACAACTACGACGTTGAATAGTCGATCAGGTCAAGGTCCAGTGGGACAATTATAGTCCACACTCGGCTACCTGGGAGGACGCATATGATATGCGCCAACATTTTCCATTTTTGTTTGATAGTTAGACATTTATATATTTTCAGATGCTTGTTTACTGCATTTATATACTATGAAACTTTGGGACAAAGTTTAAAACAAGAGGGGGTGTATGTAACATCCCGCTCTTGCGAGCACATGTTTTTGACTTATTCTTTGAGGACACTTGCGTGCATAAATGATTTTAGGGGCTAAATTTCGCAAGATTATGATTTTCTTCGACCCTTGCCTCCTGGGTTGATTGTTTCTTTTCTTGTTTTTTTTTTCTATTTCTTTTAATATAGCCTCCATTTTCTGCAGCTCACTCTTCAACCCTAAAATTATATTTTCTATATTCATCTCAATCTTTTCTTCAAAGGATTTAAAGTATTATCAAGCATTGTTTCTAGCTCTGTTTTAAGTTCGGATTCTCTCTCTTCTCTACATTTTTCTAATGATTCTATATATCCATAAAAAACATCTAGATTTACTTTATTAGGTCTCCCCTTGAGAGATTTTGGTATCTGGAATGAATTACTCCTATTGTATTAAAAATCAAAGGAAATAAATAAGAACTATGGAAGGAACTTGTGTACCTCGTTCACCTCGTAGACAAAACCATCAAAACTATTTACCCGACGCGTGTTGAATATTCATCTCATAGGCAGAGAAGTATTCCATAGAGTCTTGATTTGAAAATAAACCATCATTCGTAGGGATACACCTCCTCTTCATTCCGTTCAAATTTCGAACCAATTCACATTCAAATTTACATGTATAAATCTCCGTTCAGATTTACCGCAAAGTAAAAATCCTTCACTATTCAAATTCACCGTGAGTATAAATTTCTTCGTTCAAATTCACCGCAGAGTAGAAACCCTTCATCGTTCAAATTCATCGTGAGTATAAACCCTTCACCTTTCAAATTGTAGAAACCCTTCACCGCTCAAATTCATTGTGAGTATAAACCTTCAACTTTCAAATTCACTGTGGGTATAAATTTCTTCGTTCAAATTCACCATAGAGTAGAAACCCTTCACATTCACCGTGAAGTAAAAGTGATAATGATTCAGATTCACTGTAGAGTAGAAACCCTTCATTGTTCAAATTCACTTCAGAGTATAAACTCTTCACATTCATCGCGGAGTAGTGATAATAATTAAGATTTACTGCAAAGTAGGAACCCTTTTCTGTTCATCGCAAAGT
>ML809026.1:18829-44597 GCA_009831015.1 Picea engelmannii
GTAAAGGAGTTTGAATGATGTTCTGGTTTTAATTATAGTTTAAATTAAGAATGTAATTAAATGATTATTGTCCATAAGTAATATGAATCCTTTAATGGCTTGATCCCTTTTTAAAGTAAAATAAAAGGGGGTACTTAAGTAGTCTAAATTCCTTTATGCCTGGCCAAGCAGATTGAATTTCTTATGGATCCCATTGGATATATATTTTAACTTGACCCCTTTGAACTTACTCAGAATCTTCGTCTTATATGGGGATCTAAAGAGGTGTGAATTGACAATTGATTTCAAGGTACATTTTTTAATTATTAATCTCTTTGCACCATGAAAGTATGTCGATGTCTAAATGATGTATTAATTGATTAGAATACTCGTGCCTAATTCAATAATAGTGATGTATGATTATTTTAGTAACAAAATGTACTTTCGCGCCCTAATTTAAGTGGGTGTGTGATTTATTCATAATTAATCTCCTGCACCTTTGAACTTAATGTTGATGAATCTTGCGTCATGAATTCATGTCGATATGTGACTGATTTAGTAATTAGTTTCTCTCGCACTATTAATTAAGTTGACATGCGATTGTTCTAGAGTTTTTTTACTCTCGCGTGCAGCGATTATTTAAATGTTGATGTATGATTGATAAAGATGATGATTACCCTTGCACCATGATTAATTGATGATTAGGATTCAATGATTGAGATAGTTGATGTGGACTTGATTGTTAGTGAGATGTAGACACCTCCTTGTTCCTCAAAACAGTCACCTGCCCTGAGACCTTAAATGGTTAAAATCAATTGGAACCTTGTCTTGAGTGTTGCTTATGTGTCCTGGAGGTCCTAACCTTGCAGGGTAGGTTGGGAGGGTAGTATCTTTATTCCATCCTTATGTTATATTTGTGATTTTCGTGTTATCGTTATGCTATCTCATGTTATCCCTGTGTTTGTTGATGACTATCTTTATGTGATGAGTTGAGCGATTAAAAGTATCGATGATTCTAGTTGATAGTGATGAGTTGATCTTGCATCGCCATTCTTGATGATGTGTTGATTATATGTCATTAATAAATATGTTGATGCGTCGGTTGCGACGTTATTTGATTATGATGTTGAGACGCTTGTAATTCCTTTAATTATGATGTCATTGACTTGTGTAGCTATGATTTATATTGTTGACATTAATTTCCTAATGTAAAAAAAATACCTTCTATGCTTCGCTTTCCTAGTCGTAACAAAGGGGTCGTTACATATGGTATCAGAGCAGGTTCAACCTCGCGACTTGGGATCATTACACCTTCCACTGTATTAAACACCTGATTAATAATTTATCGCTAATTAAATTGAATTGTGTCCCTGCAAGTAATCATGGTTAGAGGATGTTGCGAAGGTAGATGACGTGGTGCTAGGGGAGGAGGCGTGATGCCTCTAGTAGCATCCACGCCAGAGGGGTCTAACTCCCAAGGAGAAGAACAATTCATTGGACAGGAGCATATTTTTGTGGGGGATGTGGTTGGTTTGTTGAAGTCCTTTAAGAGGATGTCAGAGGCCTTGATTAACTGTATGGATATAGATGAGGCCAGGGTGCATGTACCCCCTGAGGGTCTACAGCATGCCCCAACCAGTACTGGTAGCGTTCACAAACAAATCGAGGAGGTTAAGTTTTCTGAGTTCTTGCGTGCCACGAATGGCATAGCCACCGAGGCATGGTTGGAGAACATTGCGATGTACTTCGCACTTCGCGACTACACCTCCAACATGAACGTTTGCATGGCATTATTTCAGTTGAAGGGGAGTGCTCTTCTCTAGTGGAAGACGCTCTTTCCACAACTAAGCATGGTCGTCGAAGACGTGTCATGGGAACAGTTCGTGGAGTGGTTCCAGGAGAGGTATTTGTCTATGGAATTCATTGAGCTCCATCTCAATGATTTCAACTCCTTACGACAGGGCGATCGTACAGTGCCCGAGTATGAAGCCCGTTTCATAGAGCTGCTTAGGTATGCTCCACATATGAACACCGAGAAGCTCAAGGTCAACAAGTTTGTGTTCGGCCTTAACATAAGGATTTGTGCAAAAGTGAGGACCCTAATACCTCAGGCATTGCATGATGTTCTCTAGAAGGCCCTCATAGCTGAGGAAGAGATGATCAACAAGGTTCAAATAAATACTCTTGCGAAACCGGTGGGACAAGCGACATCTGGTGCACAACAACATTAGACACCAGCTAGACATCCATCAGGGTATTGAGGCACTCCGAAAGGATCCATGTTCACAACACCATGAAAACCGATGCCTCAGTAGCAGACTCCCTACAGAGGACCACAACACCAACAATAATCTCGTCTATAGTAGTAACAGTTCAGGCCTGTTCAGCAAAACATACCAGCATTCCAGACTGGTGGGTCATCAACTTCTACTTCGGGGACCAGGATTACTGGACCAAAGACCAGATGTTGGACATGTGGAGAGCCACATTACCAGCATGATTGTCCGGTTGAGAGGACCAGAGTAGTTGTGTCATTCAGACACGCTATAGTAGGATATTTGGGCAAGGCCCATCAGATTCATGCAACGATGAATCACTATGAGGCCGAACACTAGTATACTATGCTCGAGACATCAGGTACCATCGTTGACTAGACCTTTAGTATTTTGATAGATCTAGGTGCTACAGAGAGATTTATTTATGGTGCAGTGCTAAAAGGAATTAAGGTAAAGGCAGTTGAACAGGACAAGTTTAGCTATGTGGAAATGGATTCGGGAGCCAAGCAGAAGGTTGGAGGAAAGGTTACGGACTGTAACCTCAACCTGGAAGATTTTGTGATGAAGTCCAACCTGTACGTCACGATCTTAGGATCTTATGACGTCGTGATTGGTATGGAATGGTTGGAGTCTCATGATGCGATACTCAACTGTAATATGAAATGGTTGAGTTTGACCGATGATGAGGGACAGAGATGAGTGATTGTAGGAAGAAACCAAGGAGTTTCCCTAAGGTTCATTTCTTCCCTACAACTTCAGAAGAGCATGCGTAAGGGATGTCATCTATATGAAATCTTAGCCTTGAACAACAAGGGTGTGGCAGAAGTATTAGAAAGCCTTCTGGTAGTACGAGAGTTTGCAAACGTGTTCCCAGAAGAGTTACCAAGTTTGTCGCCCGAAAGAGAGCTGTAATTTACCATCGAATTAAACCTGGAACTAAACCAATAGCAAGGACGCCTTATCATATGTCGACCCCTGAGTTACAAGAGTTGAAAATGAAACTGAAAGAGTTGTTGGACCTAGGACTTATACGTCCAAGTTTGTCACCTTGGGGTGCACCTGCTATTTTCATACAGAAGAAGGATAGGTTGTGGAGACTCTGCATTGACTACCATCAATTGAACAAGGAAACAATCAAGAACCAATATTTGTTGCCAAGAATAGACGATTTGTTTGACCAAATGAAAGGCGCGGTGGTGTTTTCAAAGATTGACTTGAGCTCAAGATATCACCAGTTATGAATCAGGGAGGAACAAATTCCTAAGACCGCATTCAAGATGAGGTTCAGACATTACGAGTTTACCGTTTTACCGTTTGGAATGAGAAATTCCCCAGGGGTATTCATGAGCTTGATGAATGGGGTGTTCCACGAATACTTGGACAAGTTTGTTCAAGTATTCATTGACAACATTTTGATATATTCTCAGATGATAGAAGAGCATGATGAGAATTTGCGCTTGGTATTACATTGTTTACGAGAGAACAAATTATAAGGGAAACTATCAAAATTCTCTTTTTATCAATCGAGGATTCATTATTTAGGGCATTTTATCTTCGACGAAGGTATCGTTGTGGATCCAGTGAAGGTAGAGGCTATTATGGAATGGCCTGTGCCGACAAATGTACCAGAAGTATGTAGCTTCATGGGTTTAGTTGGGTATTATCGATGGTCCGTCGAAGGTTTTTCGAAGATAGAAAATACAATCATAGAATTGCAGAAGAAAAACAAGAAGTTTGTATGGACCAAGAAATGCATGGAATCATTTTGAAGGCTCAAGGAGTTGTTGGCGACAACGCTGATAATAAAATTCCCCGACATGGATGAGGACTTATTGGTAAGCACAAACGCATCCAAGGAAGGCTTAGGTGGAGTCTTGATGCAATATGGTTGAGTGATCGCTTACATCTCAAGGAAGTTAAGAAAGCATGAGGAGAACTACGCGACGCACAATTTGAAGTTTTTGGCCATTGTGTATGCCCTGAGAGTGTGGAGACACTTCCTGATTGGATGAAAATTTGAACTAAAAATGGACCACTGTGGTTTGCAACACATTTTTACGCAAAGTGACTTGAACGCACGACAAAGGCGTTGGTTAGAACTGCTTAGCAAGTATGATTTTGAGATTACCTACATAAAAGGAACAATGAACAGAGTGGCAGATGCATTGAGTCAGATACCATGCATATTTTCAATGATACCTCTTCAGACGAATCTTCATGAAAAGATTCTAACTATACAACGTGACGATGATTGGTATAAAGAGGATAAGGAAAATATCGGACAAGACACCATGTTGGTACCAAAATTTGAGGGATTTATTGTGGACAACGACATATTAATGAGGTATAATAACTATATTTACTTACCGCCTAACGATTAGTTAATAAGTTTGATCTTAAATGAAGCTCATAGAGCAGTGTACATGGATCATCCAGGAGTCACGAAGATGAGGGTAGACCTTAAACCCTTATTCTTCTTGAAAGGAATGAAGGCGGACGTAGTCAACTACGTGGCAAGGTGTCTGGAATGTCAGCAAGTGAAGGCTAAACATAGACATCCGACAGGATTACTATAGCCCCATGATATTTCAGAATCGAAATGGGAGGTCATTTCGATGGACTTTATTGTTGGATTGTTGTTGATGGCAAGGAGGAACAACTCAATTTTCATGGTAGTGGACACACTGACGAAGAGTGCACATTTTATCCATGTGCATACGACGTATCAGGCGCCAGACATAGCTAGATTTTTTATGATAAAGGTAGTGAGAGTGCATGGCATGCCTAAGAAGATCATATCGGATCAAGGATCAGTGTTCACAGGATGATTTTGGACTAGTTTCCAAGAGGCCTTGGGAACCCAACTTAACTTTAGTACCGCGTATCACCCGAAGATAGACGTGAAGACATAAAGAACGAATCAATTATTGGAAGATATGTTGCGTATGTACATGATGGTTCAACAAAAGCGTTGGGAGGAGTTATTTCCATTAATAGAGTTTATATACAACAACAACTATTAAAGCACCATTAAGATGGTGCCACTTGAGTTTCTTTATGGGAGACCATGTCGGATGCCTTTGAGCTGGGATTGGCTTGAGGATAGGGTTTTGGTAGGACCAGAAGAAATCCAAGAAATGGAAGAAAAAATGAAAACGATAAGACAAAGGATTAAAGAGGCGTAAGATTGACAGAAGAGTTATGCCCATGCACATCGCGTTGACCGTAGTTATGAAGTTGGTGATCGAGTCTTCTTGCGGGTGAAACCGCACAAGATTTAGATAAAGTTTGTAAAGGGTGCTAAAATTTCTCCTAGGTTTGTGGGACCTTTCGAAGTTGTGGAAAAGAAAGGGCTCGTGGATTATCGACTAGCCTTGCCTGATTCTTTGAGGCATATGCACAATGTTTTTCATGTATCTTTTTTGAGACATTATGCTAGTGATCCTACACATGTGATTGACATGAGTTCCTTATAGGTGTTGGACGCGGGTGCGCTCACGGAAAATCCAATCCACATTATGGACCATCGCATTCGACAGCTACGGCGTTGAATAGTCGATCAGGTCAAGGTCCAGTGGGACAATTATAGTCCACACTCGGCTACCTGGGAGGACGCATATGATATGCACCAACATTTTCCATTTTTGTTTGATAGTTAGACATTTATATATTTTCAGATGATTGTTTACTGCATTTATATACTATGAAACTTCAGGACGAAGTTTAAAACAAGAGGGTGTATGTAACATCCCTCTCTTGTGAGCACATGTTTTTGACTTATTCTTTGAGGACACTTGCGTGCATAAATCATTTTAGGGGCTAAATTTCGCAAGATTACGATTTTCTTCGACCCTTGCCTCCTGGGTTGATTGTTTCTTTTCTTGTTTTTTTTTTTTCTATTTATTTTAATCTAGCCTCCATTTTCTACAGCTCACTCTTCAACCCTAAAATTATATTTTCTATATTCGTCTCAATCTTTTCTTCAAAGGATTTACAGTATTATCAAGCATTGTTTCTAGCTCTGTTTTAAGTTTGGATTCTCTCTCTTCTCTACGTTTTTCTAATGATTCTATATATCCATAAAAAACATCTAGATTTACTTTATTTTCTCCCCTTGATAGATTTTGGTATCTGGAATGAATTACTCCTATTGTATTAAAAATCAAAGGAAATAAATAAGAACTATGGAAGGAACTTGTGTACCTAGTTCACCTCGTAGACAAAACCATAAAAAATATTTACCCTACGTGTGTTGAATATTCATCTCATAGGCAGAGAAGTATTCCATAGAGTCTTGATTTGCAAATAAACCATCGTTCGTAGGGATACACCTCCTCTTCATTCCGTTCAAATTTCGAACCAATTCACATTCAAATTTACATGTATAAATCTCCGTTCAGATTTACCGCAAAGTAAAAATCCTTCACTATTCAAATTCACCGTGAGTATAAATTTCTTTGTTCAAATTCACCGCAGAGTATAAACCCTTCATCGTTCAAATTCATCGTGAGTATAAACCCTTCACCTTTCAAATTGTAGAAACCCTTCACCGTTCAAATTCATCGTGAGCGTAAACCTTCACCTTTCAAATTCACTGTGGGTATAAATTTATTCGTTCAAATTCACCATAGAGTAGAAACCCTTCATTGTTCAAATTCACTTCAGAGTATAAACCCTTCACATTCATCGTGGAGTAGTGATAATAATTCAGATTTACCGCAAAGTAGGAACCCTTATTCCTTCAAATTATATATATATATATATATATATATATATATATATATATATATATATATCTGTGTGTGTGTGTGTGTGTGTGTGTTTTGTTTATTTATCAATTTGTTATTTTTTAATTATTTTTTGTTTCTTTTTTATTTTTTATTTTGAATTTGAAATGTGTATTTTTTATTTTAAATTTTATTTTGACAAAATTTGATTTCTCCTTTATATTGTAAATTTATTTCCTCGTCTTATTTTGTTCATTTTTCTCTTTTTATAATTTCATTTACAACAATTATAATGTTTCAAGTCATGGTTTCAAAAATATTGCAATCTTAATCCCAGAAAATGAAGGGGGTGTTATTGGTGGAACATATCTTCAATTCATGGGTTAATTTTAGGATTTTGGCTACAACAAAATTGATTTTCAAAATTATCTTTTAAAAAATGTTGCAATTTTAACCTTGAAAAAAGTGGGGGTCGCTACTAGTAGCACCACTTCAATTTTTGGTTGTGGTGGTATTGGTTGTTATTGCCATAGTGTCAAACAAGCTGTGATTTTAACCCTGGAAAAAAAATGTTGCTAGTAGTGTCACTTTTCAATTGGGTGATTTATTTTAAGGTTTTGGTTAGCAATATTATAAGGTGGTTATAAAAGATTGTATTTTTCACCCTAAGAAAAAGTGTTTTGCCAATAGCGCCACTTGTTGATTTGAGGGTTGATTTTAAGGTTTCTGTCAATAGTGGTATGAGGGTTTAAGGCATGGTTGCAAAATGTTGTAATTTTAATCTTGAAAACAAATGTGCTACCAGTAGCACGAATTTCCAATTCAGGGGTTGATTTTAATGTTTTCTACCCAAAAATATGGATTTTTAAGGCTAGAGTTCTTGTTTTGAGGTCATTGTTCTCGTCAAGTTGGTAATTATATTACATATAGATTATACCGTGAGAATCATGTTTGTTGACTTCTTTGAAATTTGTGTTTATACTCTAATTTGGTTTTAAACTCGCCTCAAATTTTGTGTTGCATCTATCTTCTTGTCATCATTTAGTGTTATACAACCGTCACCATGACTTTCAAATGAATCATATTGACTACTTGGTTCTGATACCGCATAAAATAATTTCATATACAATAACATAAAATTTAAAACGACAATTGAGAAAAAATAGTTTGAATCCATTGCTTCATTTTTCCAAAAATCTTTCATGTGTCTAGATGAAGAGAATTGCTATTAACTTCATATATCTATAATTAGAAATTAATTAATATCTAATATAATATAATTAGAGAAATTTTGAGAACTAAAATGGGTCTATTAAATAATAATTATGAATTTTTAAAGGGAAAGAAAAAAACTACTTTTTGTTATCATAATTTTTACTTATCTCCTTATAGGTTTACTCGAATTTCAAGTGTAGGCACTTGTCATCCAATGAGTGTCTATACTTGAAATTTGAGTAAACCCATAAAAACTTAAGTTGAAAATACATTGAAAAAAGTAACTTTTTTTCCTTTCTCTTCAAAACTATTTACCTTTATGATTGACATCATCATCTTGAATCTTATTGATTTTTAAAAGTTAATATGGATAACAATTTTGTTTTAGGCCCATTTTGAACTCAAAATTTCTTTAATATGAAATCATAATAAATTAAATTGTTTAAGTTAAAAATTAGCCTCCTAATAAATTGAATTTATTAAGAAGTGCACTTTCTAATTTATCTGTTTAAAGTAATAGTAATGTGAACTTGCATGTTTTTGTTGATATGTAAGAGATGAACAGGGTTGGAATGGATTATTGATAAATGGACTAACATATGGTGGAGGAGCAATTACACTTGAAGATCTTAATGATGTCATTCAAAAATGAATAGAATGAACTTTGATGCGCATTGTAAGATAAAGTATTTATTTTTCTTTGGATATTTCATTCTAAAAAAATCTATTAAAAAATCGTTTTCAAATTTTTTATGGTAACAAAGAAGATCTAAATTTATTTCTTAAATCATAATTAAGAGTGGATTGTTATATCAACCCAAACTAATTTTATTTGCAAGTAAGCGGATCATATCAACAAAGGATTTTATGTGAGTATTTGAAAGGGATACAATTAAAGGATGAAGATTTAGTACAAGCATTTCAAAACCAACAACCGTCTTAGAAGTTATTCTTAAATGATAAAAGATGAACATTTTCTTACTAATTTTTTGAACTATCAAAATGTCAACCAATAGGATGTCCCTAAATTTAATGACATAAAATAGAAAGGTAAAGTATGGAGGATGTATTTTTAAAGTTGTCAATCAATAAAATGTCCCTAAGTTTAATGACATAAAATAGAATGGTAAGGGGTCGAGGATGTATTTTTAAAATTGTCAACTAATAGAATGTTCCTAAGTTTAATGACATAAAATAGAATGGTAAAGTGTGGAGGATGTATTTTTAAAATTGTCAACAAATAGAATGTCCCTAAGTTTAATGACATAAAATAAAATGGTAAGGTGTGGAGGATATATTTTTAATGTTTTAATTACTATAATGCTCAAATAACAATTATTAAGATGTGGCTTAACATCTTTTGAGAAGTGCAAGGCAATAAAACTAAAAAGTTGGCAAGCATGGAGATTTTCATGTGGTGTAGAACAAAGTAATTAAAATTTTGGGTAAATGCTTTGTGATATATTACAATATTTAAATTGATTTGTAAATAAAGAATTATTTTTTATAGAAAATAATTTCACTTTCAAGTGTGGGTAGTAAATAATAGTATATGGATTACTTTGCATTTGAATAATATGAGGAATATTTTATTATTAAGGTCTATCATTTTTATTTGATTATAAAATTATTTTTATTAGGTGCATTTTCTTTCCATTGTCTATTAAATTTAGTTATCAAGTTGTAGAAAATAGTGTCAATTCTAATCAAATATTTAATTGGATGATTTCTTTTAAAAAATAATTATGTATTCATTCTCAATTTGCTAACTATTCATTAATTGATTACATTTTTGTTTTTCCGAATATGCTATAAAACCTAATGTAATACACTTTAAATTAACTTTTAAAGTGGTGGTAGATTTCATGAAGAGAAAAGAATAATATGTTTATTACAAATGATAAATTAAAGTACATTTCTACTATAAAAATATGTACAACATCATTTTAGTGATCACTAAACAACAAATGATTTCATTAAGCACACAACATTCTTGTAATCCCATACATTTGTAATGTCAATCTAATGTTCAATGCATATTACAACCAAGTTCATAGAAATTTTCCATATACTCGGCATGAGAATTTTATGTTCCCTTTTACACCTCATAAACTATTGACCACCATCTAATTAGTAATCAGGGCTCCTAAACATGCCTCTAATAGCATGCATTTTTCCTCTATAAGAGGATAAAAATAGTAAAGTCGCTTCTTGTTTTGAACCTCACTAATCAAGTAGAGTTCTATATGCATAGCCATTTTTCTCCGAGGAAAATCAAGTAATCTTGATTTACCAGCATGATATGCAATGTGCACAATCATCAACATCATTTGGTAAATCAAATTGATGATTAAAATGGAATACAAAGTTTGAGCAATATATTTGATGATGCTCTAATGTCTAAAACATGGAACATTAAAATGTGGAAATAATTTGTTCATGGGATTTTTTTGTTAAACAAAAGGGAGCTTATATTAATTCACAAGAGGATTACAAAGATTTTTTATAGATAGTTTTTAGAATATTTTGTCTTTATTTATTGGGTCTTGCTTTTTTTGGACATAAAATCCATGGCTTTGAAGATAATCCCATGTCTCAGTAAGAACAAAAAATATGTTTAGATTTTAAATTTTGCAAAAAGATATCCAAGTATCCTAGTTCTTGTGAAACTTATTCTTTTGGAATATATAACACTTCCAAACATGAAAGGTAGATTGTAGTTAAAACAAAGAGACTCGTCCCATTATTCTATATATATATCCATACACCAATCAACATAATTACTATTATTGTGCTCATTGTTGATTAGTTTGTTGCTAGTTGATAATGAAAATTTAAAAACATTTTTTTCTGCCATGGAATAGAGTTACTCATGAGATATTGGAGCTCCTAGGGTCTAGTACCTCATTGTTGTTAAGAGTCACTATATGTTTACCATCAATAGTGTCTATGTTGACTCCCTCTTTTACTAGGAAACACTAAGTGAGGAGCCTTGAACTTGTATATTTTGTCTCAATTATGTGCAAACTATATAGAACTTCTACCTCTTCTTATTGAGATCACTCCCCCTCCTAATGGATTGGATCATTGTTATGTTGCATGTAGGATTTGAGGTTGGACATTAATTTTAGAACCAAGTCCCAACATTTGTTATCTTCATCGAGTTCTTGCTACATAACCTGTGCTAAAATGGAGATCTTCTCTCTAGTCTCCTCCATTCTCAATTTTTTCACTCAACCTAGTATCATATGGACTTAGTTGCTTATTGTAAATCTGTTATTTCTTTGAAACCAAGTATAACTCAATATAACTCAATGAATTCGACTTGAGGTGAACCAAGTTGCCATAGTGGTGGTCTAGAGTGATCTGGACACACACCAGCAGTTATGGGAGTGAACTACCACCTATTCTAGTCTCTCAGGCAGTTACAGGAGTGAACTGCCACCTAATTGAGTTAACTAGTCAACTAGTCTTCAGTTAACTGACTGAACAGAAAGTAGTGAGGAGTTAAATCAAGGAATCAAGTCTAATGTTCCACTTTGGTGATGATACCAAGGAAAGGTCGAATTAGCATGGTGATGATCCCAATGTTGCATGGTGATGATCCCAATGCAACATCTAAACTCAACTCAACTAGTCAAATTGAAGTGTGAACTGAAAGAGAATATTCTCCGGGTGGAATATTCTCTCCTAAAATATAGGAGACTGGATAATGACTAATTATGACTAATTAACAAATAAAAACCTTAGGAAAAAGAAATCCTAGGTGTGTGTGAAGTAACTCCAACACCCCCCCTGAACATCACTATGGTGAAAATAAAGATTGGGTCCTGGCAACGAGGCCATGTTAGGTACCCAAGTACAAAAGATACACTAAAAATAAAGTGAGGAAAGAGGGAAAACCTCATGGGAAAACCCCCCCCTCAAGGTACAATGTATGTTAAAAAAAAAAAGAACTACAGTTGCTAGGCAACTGTGTCCTTCACTCCAAGACGACCTCGCAGAGAATGGAAATTTTTGCTCAGTGAAGGTCTTGGTGAAAATGCCTGTCGTATGTTCTGCTGAAGGAAAAAACTGTAAGTCGATGATCCCCTTGTGTACCAAGTCCCGGATGTAGTGCATGTGGATCTCGATGTGCTTCGTCCTCTGCCTCTGAACTGGATCTCTGCAGAACTTCAGAGTGCTCTGGTTGTCACACCATATGATGATCGGTCGATGAAACTGAATGCCCAACTCAGTGAGAAAATGTTGTAGCCACATAGCCTGAATGGTTATGTTAACTACCCCTCTGTACTCTGCCTCGGCTGAAGATAGAGCAATGGTAGCTTGCTTCTTGCTCGACCAACAGGTAGGCTCAGAACCAAGACTAAGTGAGTAACCAGATGTGGACTTGCGATCGATGTTATCGCTAGCCCAGTCAAAATCAGTAAACCCAATGAGATCTAATGTAGAGTCTGCTGCATAATGAATTGCAAAGGTGACGGTGCCCTGTACGTATCGAAGGATATGCTTTGCAGCTTTCCAATGTAGCTCATGTGGTTCCTGCATGAACCTGGAAACTGCGCCAACTGCATATGAGAGGTCTGTTCTGGAGTGTGTGAGATACAACAAGCTCCCCACTAGTTGTCTGTATAGTGTGATGTCAACTAGTGGAGTCTCCCCACCATCCTCAAGTTTGATTCCTGATAGGAAAGGATTCGGAGCAGACTTGCAGTCTGTCATGTGAAATCTCTCAAGGAGATCTCGTGCATACTTGGCTTGAGACAGTTTGATGATTGATGCATCCTGACTGATCTCAAGTCCAAGGAAGAAGTGTAGCAGACCCATGTACGTCATAAAAAACCTATCATGAAGAATCCTCTTGACTGCAACAATCATTGAAGTCGAGCAACCAGTGATCAACAAATCATCGACATACAGAACTAAAAGTAGAAGTGAATCAGTCGTCCTGAGCATGTATACATTCGGGTCTGATTTACAACGTACAAAGTTCTGTGACAATAGGTAGGATTCCATCTTGGCATACCATGCCCTCGGAGCCTGCTTGAGGCCATAAAGTGACTTCTTCAGATGACATACCAAAGATGAGTCCTACATAAATCCCTGGGGCTGCTCCATGTAGATCTCCTTAGAGATATCACCGTGAAGAAATGCATTCTTCATGTCCATCTGATGGACTTCCCATCCCTTGGTTTCCGCAATGGAAAGTGCCAATCGTATGGAATCCATCTTCGCTATTGGAGCGAAGGTCTCATCATAGTCAATACCATGAACCTGCTGAAAGCCTTTGGCGACAAGCCTGGCTTTGTATCTGCTGATCTATCCATCCGCTGCGCTCTTGGTCCTGTATACCCATCTACATCTGACAATTTTCCTCCCAGAAGGAAGGGGAACTAGATCCCAAGTCTGGTTCTCGAGGAGGGAGTTGTACTCCTCCTGCATGGCGAATTCCCGAAAGGGATTTCCAACAGCCTCGCCATAAGACTGTGGATTTGAAGACTGAACCAAGAAAAGATGTCTGGAAGACAATGGTTCAGTGGCAGTGAGTGCAATAGGAGGCTCCTCGAAATTAGATCGAGTCCTCCTAGTATTGGCAGGATCACCAACGAGATCCCCTGCATCCTGAAGAGTAGTCTGTGCCCACTTGGGACTCTTCTCTGTCTCTGCAATTGCATCTAGATGCTATGACTTTGCATCTAATTGTACTGACTTTGAATTTGAATCATCTGAGTCCTCTAAATCATAACTCTCATCTAAAGAAGAGTCATCATGTGCATGCTCATCATCTCGGATTGGTGGAAGAGTGAAGGTGTCTGCATGCGACTGCTAAGGTACAGGCGAGACACTTTCCTTGAATTGAACACTACGCTCAATGATGAGTCAGTCTGAGGAAAGATCAATAAGCCAATATCCCTTCACATCGTCGGGGTATCCAAAAAAAATGCACTCAGTGCTCTGTGGATCAAGTGCCTTCCTCTTTTTAGAGGGCATTCGGGCCCATGCACGTGAACCAAAAATGCAAAAGTGGGCCACTTCTGGTTTGAGGCTGCTCCAAGCCTCGTAGGGGGTATTATCCTTGACAGATCTATGAGGAGATATATTTTGTATGTATGTTGCATAGTTAAGTGCTTCGGCCCATAGTATTTGTGGTAGTGACTTTGCATGCAACATGCAAGATTCCATCTCCTTTAGAGATCTATTTTTCCGCTTAGCAACTCCATTTTGCTGCGGAGTGTAGGGAACTGTATGCTACAACTGAATCCCTACCTCATGGAAAATATTATGAATCTCATGATTCACATACTCTCCCCCATTATCAGTTCAGAGGACTTTGATCTTCTTTCTTGACTGTGTCTCAACCAAAGCTTTGAAATCTTTGAGGTGTTGAAAGACTTCATATTTTTTCCTGAGAAAGTAGATCCAAGTAAAACGTGAGAAATCATCAACAAAAATGAGAACAAACCTTGCTTTGTTGATCGATGGATGCGGAAAAGGACCCAGGAGGTCATTGTGGATCATATCTAAAGGTGCAGAAGCTCGTTGAGACTTTCCTTTGTCGAATTTCTCTTGAGGGTGTCTCCCGAGAACACATCCCTCACATACTCCCTTGGAGAAATGGATGTCTGGTAGACCATCAACTAATCTGTGCTTGCTAATCTGTTGCATGCATCTGAAATTCAAATGTCCAAACCTTCCGTTCCATATCCTACTACTTTCATCAGCATGAGTAAGCAGTAAAGCAGAATCAGGTTCAATGAATTCAGAAAATGTATACAATCTAGACTGATGATTTACCTCACCGGTAGCAACCCTAGAGTTGGTTTGCATGTCATAGATGTCCACGGAATTTGGTGTGAAGATGAATTTATTTCCGGTGTTGTAATTCTTCATCTGATACACGGAGAGAAGGTTGAAATAAATCTCGGTAACATGCAACACGTTCTCAAAGCTTCCATTGGTGATTTCAATCCTTCCTTTGTCGGTGACTTCGACAGAAGAGTTGTCCCCCATCAGAATAGGAGGACCTTTGCATGCATCCAAAGAAGAATAGACTTCTTTTGAGGCATCCATGTGATGTGATGCTCCTGAATCTACAATCCAAGCATCGAGAGAGGAGTTGATGGCAATCAATGCATGGCTAGAATTGTTTTTCTTGGAATTCGGATCTTCTGGCTTCTTCTTCTTTGCACCCTCAGGGATGCGATCTCCAAGTTTGTTTTGTTGAATTATCTGAGACATCATATCTATTTTCGTTTTCATGCATGCAGATTCCAAATGGAATCCTTTGTGACAGTACGTGCATTTCTCTCCTTTTCTTCCCTTTTCTCCTTTGGATCCAGAGGCATCGGTGAAGGGTTTTGTGTACCCTTCCTTCTTCGTATGTGCATGAGATTTCCACTTATCTTTATCTTTAGATTTCTGATATTTGTGTCTGCCATCATGCATAGTGAGTGCATGTGCCCTTGAGCCTTTTATTTCACCCATGTTGATGAGCTTGGTTTTCTCTTGTGTCAAGGATTCGATAAAGTCCTCAAGAGAAGGCATCTTACAGGTGGCTCCAGAGGCGAATCTGACAGTATGGAATGTGGATATGAATACAGAGAATTCAGGTTCAGGCTTGGAGAGAATGGTGAGAACCATTTGTTTCTCCTCCTTCGATTTATCAACCCCACAAGATTTGAGTTGCGACAGTAAATCCTTGAATTTTGTAAAGAAATCTTGGATATTCTCGAAGATTTTTGGATCCAATGTGAGCATCTCCACCTCCAGGATGTGTCCCCTCATCTCATCCTATTTTCCAAAGATACCTTCCAATATGGTCCAAGCCACATTGGGATTATTACATGAAGATATATGAAAAAGGAGATCGTGAGAAATAAGACTGCAAATTGTTCCAAGTGCCTCATCGATGTGATTTAAGTACTTGGATTTTTCTATGGCTAATGTCGGTTTTGTATCTGTATTCATGGTTAACCTATACAACCCTCTGGATCGGAGATGTATGGCTATTTTCTCCTTCCATGCAAAATAGTTGCAATGTGTAAGAATGAATTCTTTTTGGAATTCCATCTTTCTGCTGTCTTCAATCTTTTGTACCTGCAAAAACTTTTGGTGTATCTTTTGCTTAGCAGTCCATCGGCTCTGATACCATGTAAGTGTGTTGACCTGCACATAATAGATCTAGATAAACAATAATACACACATTTGCAGAGAGAATTGGAAAAAGAAGAAGAAGGAGAGAAAGAATGGAAAGATTTATCATTAACTGTTGTGAATAATGAATAATTTACACATGATATACTTTGTATAACTCAATGAGTTCGAATTGAGGTGAACCAAGTCACCATAGTGGTGGTCTAGAGTGATCTGGACACACACCAGTAGTTACAGGAGTGAACTGCCAACTATTCTAGTCTCTCAAGCAGTTATGGGAGTGAATTGCCACTAGTTGAGTTAACTAGTCAACTAGTCTTTAGTTAACTGAATGAATAGAAAGTAGTGAGGATTTAACTCAAGGAATCAAGTCTAATGCGCCACTTTGGTGATGATACCAAGGCAATGTTGAATTATCATGGTGATGATCCCAATGTCACATGGTGATGATCCCAATGCAACATCTAAACTCAACTCAACTAGTCAAACTGAAGTGTGAACTGAAAGAGAATATTCTCCAGGTGGAATATTCTCTCCTAAAATATAGGAGACTGGATAATGACTAATTATGACTAATGAACAAATAAAAACATTAGGAAAAAGAAATCCTAGGTGTGTGTGAAGTAACTCCAACAGTTGTTTGGGTTGCTTGTTGTCATTTTTTTCATATTTCCTAGATGAGCTAAGATCGCCAACCTTCAAGAATGGATAAAACAAGCTTCACTATATCAAGTTTGCAATTATATGTTTCAATTTGAAAGTAGCTTCCTCCATTTTTTATTAGCATAAGCAATGAACTTTCATCTCTCAATCATGATTATTAATTGGTGTAAGATCCTAGGATCTATGCATGCTTTATAGCCTCATACCACCTAGAGGTATCATACAACCTTATAGTGGATATGTTATTCCCACCTTATATCCCTAAATTTGACTCATCAAATGTTACACTCCCATACAATAGTAACACTTGTGGGTATTGATTGTCCTTTTTCTATGGCATGCCATCATAAATGATCGTGTGATGCAATTAGTATTGCTTCCCTATTGCCCCCTACCATCCACATGATTTAATGAGGTGACATGATTTAATGAGGTGGATTCTACATGTGTTTTCTTACTTCCCACACTACATTGTCTCCTTAAGGTTTCTTAATTGCATTGCTTTTTATTGTTGTCCTAGTAAATGCAACACGTCTCCCTATAATTTCTCTAACTTTTGTCGTTGTCTAGGCCTTTATTAAACTCAAGGTTTTTTGGTAATACTCCACTACTTCAACTCCATCCCATTTGGATTATAGGAGTTCCTCTCTCAATTAGCTTCATTGTCAATATTAGTCATCTTACCACCTTATTATATTTCCTTAATAGGTGATTGAAGTCTATATTTATAAATGATCCAAGCATCTTGGTAATGTTTTTCAGTGGAGGTACTAATTTATGATTTACATGCTTATCATTTTCTCTTAGCTCCCATCTAGATGGGTGTATCTCCCATCTAGATGGGTGTAGCTTCTTGATAATGAGCTTGGAATTGACTTCAATTAGTAGTTTGGTATTCCCATACTCTTATGTCATCCTTATTTATTTTCTTCCTGCCATGATATCTACCATATTATTGGTGGTTTACCTATATTCCAAGCAAAGACAAGCTAGATTACCTTTGTGGACTCTTCTAATTCCTATAAAACCATCTCTTCCTAGATTCCCTCTTGATGCACCATTAAAATGGAATTTTAATTTTGGGGGATGAGCTCTACAAATTTCTTTTTTGTTTCTTATGGTTCTAAAAGGTTGGGTTTGAACTTTAGGTTTTGGATGTTTACACCCCATGATCTAATTTTTCCTCCCCTTTAGTTAAAAGCAATATTTTCTCATCATCCCATTCCTTGGATTTTATCATTTCTTCTACATTCTTAGTCACTTTATGACATAACTGATACAGGGATCACTATTTAGGATAGAAGTATCATGTTGTTCCAATCTAACTATGTATCCTTGTTTCCATTTTTTTCTTTGAATCAATGGTTTCTCTACCATTCTCTATCATTCTTATTGATGTGATATCCTAACACCTCTTAGCCATGTTGCAAGCTATGAAAATGGTTAATGATTTCCTCTTCCTATGAGCATAAATGTAACATCCTGCTCTTGCGAGCACATGTTATTGACTTATTCTTTGAGGACACTTGCGTGCAAGTTATCCAGTTTCAGTAGATGGATGTATTTTTGCTTATGGATTATGATGATGATGTTATTGGATTATGATGTTATGTTATTTGATATCTATGTATATACAGATGCTATTGATGGGTTTCTTTTGAGTGTGCAGGACACTTGACAGATTGAGGATGTCGATGGCATCAATGGACCTCCCTGGACTCCAGATCGAGTCAAGGAGTGGACTGTACTGGTTTGGGTATTTTTATTTATGCATATGTGACTTATGATCGGGTATGTTATAATGTTTATGGATCATTGACAGTGTTCTGTTGATGGATGCAGGCTGACAATTGCTTGCTAATCAGACTCACATAAGGAGTAAAGGGTCCATGCACAACAACCATATATTGAGGGAGAGGTGTGGCAACAGCCTTGCCACAACCTACTAGAACTCTCGTTGTGGCTCGAATTTCAGGTTAATGATTACCTATTTCGAGAGATCCATGATGTCGTGAGGGCAGACTGAGACAGTCACTCATGAATATTCTAAGGGGCGTGCAATAATGTAGGTTCCTTATTCCTTAGAGGCCCTTAGTCTCTCACATGGTCACTTGATGGAGTATTGACTTCAAGGGTTGGACAACTACCAAAACTAGTCAAAGGCGAGTGACACCCTTGGAGCATGTAGTGCGTCTTGAAGAGCACGTTGTGTAATTAAAATTTGAATGAAAGGAGAGTGACACCCTTGGAGCAAGGAGTGCATCTTGAAGGGCACGTCATGGTATTTAAAAAAAATAAAAGTGTGAGTCAATGAATCTAGGTGGCCTAGAAAACTTGAGCGAGTGTTAAACCTTAAAAAATAGAGTGCCTGCCGAATTAACTAATTGATTAACAAATTACTAAAGAATGAAATTAGTAGGCATAATCCCTAATGGTCTAAGCCTTTTCAAATATAAAGAAAAAAAAAACTAACTAAGCCTAAGTCTAAGTTAATGAGAAGAAAAAAACTAAATTTTAAATTAGATGAAATAAGAAGAAGGGGTAAACCAACTAAAGATATTAAGGGAGATGAAATAATCTTAAGAATTAATTCAAATCACATGTGTGCATAAAATACCAAATTAGAAATAAAATTAGGAAGGGAATAAAGCATAAATAAATGTGGAAGCATAGAAAGGTATCTAGTCTAGTCTAACTAAATAACTTTCCTAAATTAAACACAACTAAGTTTTAGAAATGCGTCAGTCATAAAAAGGGAAATAGAGGGAATAAAGGGACAACTAGGAGTGATTTTAGGATGGGTGAGGGAAAATGACATTTAATTAAATTAAATGGTGGATTTATTGGTGCAACTAAGGAAACGAGTGACAAGTGTATGGGGGGGGGGGATAATTCTAAATTAATTAATTAAAAAGTGAATTAAATGTGCAAGAGAAATGTGTCATGAGGAAAAATCCTATAAAGTAAGTGGTAAAGAGGAAATATGGATCACACGATTTATTGGTAAATTTATGCTGTCGGAATTTCCTTGACTAATTTTACTTGTCAGAGTTGGGATACCCAGCTCGAAAAAAAGAGTGGTAGCTCTGCCTTGCGAGGTGAGCTGGGTGATAGATTTTTCTGGTTGTGTTTATGTGTGGCCCCTTTGCGGCTTGGGGGGATAAGGGGGAAGAAGATTATCCCTAGCGTTGGCTGGGAGGTACTTGTGGAGTCTCGACGATTAGCAAGCGAGAGATAGGAGGGAGCGAAAGCATGGAATAAAAACTTTGGATTCTTTTCCTTTGATTATGGTAATCCTAAAATGAGATTGAACTCATTGAGATTCAATTTAAAATGTAGTTTAATTCTATTATATAATTATTGTTGGGGTAATTATACTAAAGGTTTTAATTTTTATTGAGATTTAAATTAATTATGTAGTTGTGGTGATCCCTTCATTTGTATTTCTGCATTTTTCTATGAGAAAATATCCCATCCTTATGCTTTCACCATTTCTTATTGATTTTGTTTTTCCCCTTGGAAAACCCATGCTCTGAAAATTTAAAAGGATTGATCATTGCTTAAACTAACTTGTTTTTCTCCCTGACAAACCCCCACCTCTTAATTCATTTGGATTTGACCATTCCTTGGATGCTTGGTGTTTTTCACTACTCAAATTCGTTTTTATCATCCATTGTGGGATTCATTGCTCATATTTCGTTTTTTATTATCCATTGTGGGATTCCTTAGATGTCTGGTGTTTTCGATGCTTACACTTCGTTTCTATTATCCATTGTGGGATTCCTTAGATGTCTAGTGTTTTTCACTTCTCAGATTTGTTTTTATCATCCACTGTGGGATTCCTTAGATGTCTGGTGTTATTCACTGCTCAGATTCATTTTTATTATCCACTGTGGGATTCCTTAGATGCCTGGTATTTTCGTTGCTCAGATTTCATTTTTGTTATCCATTGTGGGATTCCTTGGATGTCTAGTGTTTTTCCCTACTCAAATTCATGTTTATTATCCATCGTGGCATTCCTTAGATTCCTGGTGTTATTCACTTCTTATATTTCGTTTTTATTATCCACTGTGGGATTCCTTAGATGCCTAGTGTTTTCACTGCTCAGATTTTGTTTTTATTATCCACTATGGGATTCTGTAGATGCCTAGTGTTTTTCACTACTTAGTTTTCATTTTGATTACTGTGGGATTTTCGTAACGCCTGGTGTTCACCGTTGCCCAATCAAAAAATTTCCTTGGTGAGATCGATGCCCATGGTCAATGGATCCTATCTCTCTTTTAATTGCATGCTGACCAACATTGGAACATTCAAAAACCTAACTCAAATTCCGATTTTGATATTTATCAATATGCCAGATAAAATCCATGGCTTATAATTGGTGAATACTCTTTGTTGGAGTTAAGTTATAGAATCTAAACTCAGTTCGACAAATTTGGATATTCCATTCCTGGCCTATTAATTATGTAACCTGTTGTCATAATATTATCACTTAATTTTTTTAAGATTTCAAATCATCTCAAATGAGTGGACTTAGCTAAGAGATTATTACCATAGGATTCGGTGGAAGAATCACATATGGATGTTTTATTTGATTTTTGAATGGTATATTTATGCACCAGTTATGAAATTTAATGAGTGATTACTTATGTGGAGATAACAAATGTAATTCTCTACTTGTTAAAGGACATTTGTATCATGATCTTTTGAAGTAAATATTATGTAAAGGAGTTTGAATGATGTTTTGGTTTTAATTATAGTTTAATTTAAGAATGTAATTAAATGATTATTGTCCATAAGTAATATGAATCCTTTAATGGCTTGATCCCTTTTTATAGTAAAAAAAAGGGGGGTACTTAAGTAGTGTAAATTCCTTTATGCATGGCCAAGAAGATTGAATTTCTTATGGATCCCATTGGATATATATTTTAACTTGACCCCTTTGAACTTACTAAGAATCTTCGTCTTCTATGGGGATCTAAAGAGATGTGAATTGGCAATTGATTTCAGGGTACATTTTTGTTTATTAATCTCTTTGCACCATGGAAGTATGTCGATGTCTAAATGATGGATTAATTGATTAGAATACTTGTGCGCAATTCAATAATAGTGATGTATGATTATTTTAGTAACAAAATGTACTTTCTCACCTTAATTTAAGTGGGCGTGTGATTTATTCATAATCAATCTCTTGCACCTTTGAAATTAATGTTGATTAATATTGCGTCATGAATTTATGTGGATATGTGACTAATTTAGTAACTAGTTTTCTCTCGTGCTATTAATTAAGTTGACATGTGATTGTTCTAGCGTTTTTTTACTCTCTCGCGTAGCGATATTTAAATGTTGATGTATGAGTGATAAAGATAATGATTACCCTTGCACCGTGATTAGTTGATGATTAGGATTGAATGATTGAGATAGTTGACATGGACTTGATTGTTAGTGGGATGTAGACACCTCCTTGTTCCTCAAAACAGTCGTCAACCCTGAGACCTTAAATGGTTAAAATCAATTGGAACCAGGGCTTGAGCGTTGCTTATGTGTCCTGGAGGTCCTAACTTTGCAGGGTAGGTTGGGAGGGTAGTATATTTATGCAATCCTTATGTTATCTTTGTGATTTTCATGTTATCGTTATGTTATCTCATGTTATCCCTGTGTTCGTTGATGACTATCTTTATGTTATGAGTTGAGCAATTAAAAGTATTGATGATTCTAGTTGATAGTGATGAGTTGATCTTGCATCGCCATTCTTGATGATGTGTTGATTATATGCCGTTACTAAATATGTTGATGCGTCAGTTGCGACGTTATTTGATTATGAAGTTGAGACTCTTGTAATTCCTTTAATTATGGTGTCATTGACTTGTGTAGCTATGATTTTTATTGTTGACGTTAATTTCCTAATGTAAAAATAAATAAAAATTACCTTCTATGCTTCGCTTTCCTAGTCATAACGAAAGGGTCGTTACATATGGTATTAGAGGGGGTTCAACCCCGTGACTTGGGATCATTACGCCTCCCACTATATTAAACACATGATTAATAATTTATCGCTAATTAAATTGAATTGTGTCCCTACAGGTAATCATGGTTAGAGGATGACGCGGAGGCAAATGACATGGTGTTAGGGGAGGAGGCATGACGCCTCTAGTAGCATCCACACTAGAGGGGTCTAACTCCAAAGGAGAAGAACAAGTCATTGGATAGGAGAAGATTGTTGTGGGGGATGTGGTTGCATTGATGAGGTCCTTTCAGAGGATGTCAGAGGCCTTGATTAACCGTATGGATAGATATGAGGCTAGGGCTCATGTACCCCCTGAGGGTCCACAACACGCCCCAACCAGTACTGGTAGTGTTCACAGATAAATCGAGAAGGTTAATTTTCATGAGTTCTTGGGTGCCACGAACGGCGTAGCCACCGAGGCAATGTTGGAGAACATGGCGATGTGCTTTTCACTTCGCGACTACACCTCCAACATGAAATTATGCATGGAAATATTTTAGATGAAGGGTAGTGATCTTCTCTGGTGAAGACGCTCCTGCCACAACTGAACATGGTCGTTGAAGACGTGTCATGGGAATTGTTCAAGGAGCGGTTCCGGGAGAGGTATTTTTCTGACGAATTCATTGAGCACTAGCTCAATGAGTTCAATGCCTTATGACAGGGCGATCGTACGGTGCCTGAGTATGAGGCATGTTTTATGGAGCTGCTTAGGTATGCTCCACATATGAACACCGAGAAGCTCAAGGTAAACAAGTTTGTGTTTAGACTTAACATAAGAATTTGTGCGAAAGTGAGGATCCTAATACCTCATACATTACACGATGTTGTCCAGAAGGCCCTCATAGCTGAGGAAGAGATGATAAACAGGCGTCAAAGCAAGACTCCTGCGAAACCGACAAGAAAAGTGAAATCTGGTGCATAGCAGCATCAAACACCAGCTAGACATCCATTAGTGTATCGAGGCACTCTAAAAGGATCAACGTTCATGACACCACCATGACCGATGCCTCAACAGCAGACTCCCTATAAAGGATGATAGCACCAACAACAACATCGTCCGCAACAATAGCAGTTCAGGCCTGTTCAACAGAACATACCAGGGTTCTAGGCTGGTGGGTCATCTACTTCTACTTTGGGGACCAGGAGTACTGGATCAAAGACTAGATGTTGGACATGTGCAGAGCCATATTACCAGCATGATTTTCCAGTTGAGAGGTCCAGAGAAGTCTGTTCAGTTGGACACACTACAGTGGGATATTTGGGCAAGGCCCATCAAATTCATGCAGTGGTGAATAACTGCCAGGCCGAACACCAGTCTACTATGCTCGAGACGTCAGGTCCCATTGTTGACCAGACCTTAGTATTTTGATAGATCCAGGTGCTATAAAGAGATTTATTTCTAGTGCAACACTAAAAATAATTAAGGTAAAGGCAGTCGAACAGGACAAGTTTAGCTATGTGGAAATGGCTTCGGGAGCCAAGAAGAAGGTTGGAGGAAATTTTACAGACTGTAACCTCAACCTGGAAGATTTTGTAATGAAGACCAACTTGTACACCACAATCTTAGAATCTTATGAAGTCGTGATCGGTATGGACTAGTTAGAATCGCATGATGCGATACTCAACTGTAAGACTAAGTGTTTGAGTTTGACTGATGATGAGGGACATAGACAGAATTTCACAACGAAAGACGGCATATTATAAACAAAATGCCCACCACCGAGATGCCCACTATAAATCAAAGAGAACGCCCACAGTCCCAAACGCCACTGTATATAAAAAGAAAACGCCATTGTACAATGTGCCCAATAAATACAAAGGAAACCCACGGTAAAGATTGTCCACTGAAAATAAAAGAAACGCCCACTGTATTCAAACGCCCAATACAATGATTGCCCACTGTGTATAAAAAAATGCCCAATAAATAATCGCCCACAAGGATGAACTCGCCCAGCAGAGAAAACACCCCACAGCTAGTCAGGAAAACGCCAGAATTTAATTAAATCGCCCCAAAAACCCCATGGTCTAAAGAAAGATTCCCGAATAATAACTATAAAATTTGCACGTCATCGCACAATAACTTAAAATTTGCACAGTCCAGGTGATCCACAGAATTTATTTTACACCATCAGAAGGTAGAATGGAAAGAGGGTTTTACACAGTCTAGAAATTCAACAAAAATGATTGTATACAGTCCATAGCGCTAAATAAAAAGGTATTTACGCAGCCTAGATTTATGACAGTAATTATTTACACAGTTCAAGACGTTGGATATAAAGGATATACACAGTCCAAATTATAACAACAATTATTTTATTCAGTCCAAGACGTTGAATAAAAAGGATATAACAACAATATTACAGCAAAGAAACCAATCCGAGCATTCTACTATACCAAATAACACGCGTACCTTTTTCCTTTCGACCGCCTCGATTGACGTTCGCGCCTCGATTGATGTCCCGCGCTCCTTGCCGCTCCTGCTTGTCAACCGTAGAGAGCTCACCGGTACCTCCCAGCCAATCGCTAGGGGTACTCTGCTTCCCCCTTAGCCCCCCGAGCCGCAAAGGGGCCACACAAGATCCAGAGATAAGACTAGCTTCTCAGCTCGCCTCCACGGCTGAGCTACCACTCCAATACAGCTGAGAAATTCCCAACTCCTCACAAGCAATCAGTCAAGCCGCAATCCGGCAGCGTAACGTTACGCTAACCGTTCCTCCACTTCTTCCTTCTTTTCCCCTTCTTTTATA
>ML809026.1:54932-85196 GCA_009831015.1 Picea engelmannii
TGACTTGACTGATTGGTAGACATCTATAACCCCTGGAGTCAACACTCCGCCAGGTGAACTTGTGGGAGACTAAGGGCTCTAAGGAATAAGGCCCCCGCCTTATTGTGCGCCCCTTAGAATCATCGTGAGCGACTGTCGCAGTCCGCCCTCACGGCATCGTGGATCCTCTCAAACTAGGTAATCGTTAACCTATAGTTTGAGCCACGGCGGGAGTGCTAGTAGGCTGTGGCAGGGCTGTTGTCCACACCTCTCCCTCAACCTCTCTGGAAATCATGTGTGGCCCCTTTACTCCATATGTGAGTCTGGTCGACAAGCTATCGTCAGCCTGCATCATCAACCATCGTGTCAGAACATGTCAACAACATATCATAAAATCAATATCATATCATCAAAACAAAGCAATATCACCGTAAATGAATTAACCCAAATAGCACACTCCCTGACTCAATCCGGAGTCCAAGGGGGTTCCACCTATGCCTCTGCATCCTCAAGGTCTGAAACCCTACACACTCAATGAAACTGAGTCAGCATCACCTGTCTACATCAAAGTAGTAAAAACATCCTGTCATCTATCTTAATGCATCATAATGAAGGATAAATGTTTTATCATCATAAAAATCTAGATCACTTGTGAGCAAGTGTCCTCAAAGAATAAGTTTTGTAAGTGCGCTAGAGCGGGATGTTACAGTGTTCCTAGAAGATTTACTAGGATTGTCGCCCGAAAGAGAGATGGAAATTACCATCGACTTAAAACATGGAACTGAACCAATATCAAGGACGCCTTATTGAATGTCAACCCCTGAGTTACAGGAGTTGAAAATGCAAATGAAAGAGTTGTTGGACCTAGGAATTATACATCCATGTGTGTCACCTTGGGGTGTGCCTAATATTTTCATACAAAAGAAGGATAGGTCGTGGAGACTCTGCATTGACTACTGTCAATTGAACAAGGAAAAAATCAAGAACCAGTATTCATTGCCAAGAATAGATGATTTTTTTTACCAAATGAAAGGCACAACGGTGTTTTCAAGGATCGACTTGAGATCAAGATATCACCAGCTACGAATCAAGGAGAAAGAAATTCCTGAGACCGCATTCAAGACAAGGTTCGTACATTACGAGTTTATTGTTTTACTGTTTGGACTGACAAACGCCCCAGGGGTATTCATGAGCTTGATGAATGGGGTGTTCCGTAAATACTTGGACAATTTTGTTCAAGTATTCATTGACAACATTTTGATATATTTTCAGTCGATAGAAGAACATGACGAACATTTGCGCTTGGTATTATAGTGTTTATGAGAGAACAAATTATAAGGGACACTATCAAAATTATCTTTTTATCAATCAAGGATTCATTATTTAGAGAATTTTATCTCCGATGAAGGTATCGTTGTGGATCCAGTGAAGGCAGAGGCTATTATGGAATGGCCTGCACCAACAAACGTACCATAATTACATAGATTCATGGGTTTAGTTGGGTATTATTGATGGTTCGTCGAAGGTTTTTCGAAGATAGAAAATACGATCACAGAATTGCAAAAGAAAAACAAGAAGTTTGTATGGGCCAAGAAATGCGCGGAAGCATTTTGAAGGCTCAAGGAGTTGTTGGTGACAACGCCGATACTAAAAGTCCCCGACATGGATGTGGACTTCTTGGTATGTACAGACACATCCAAGGAAGGCTTAGGTGGAGTCTTGATGCAAGACGATCGAGTGATCGCTTACATCTCAAGGAAGTTAAGAAAGCATGAGAGTGTGGAGACACTTCTTGATTGGACGAAAATTTGAACAAAAAACAGACCACTGTGGTCCGCAACACATTTTTACACAAAGTGACTTGAACGTGCGACAAAGGCATTGGTCATAACTGCTTAGCGAGTATGATTTTCAGATTACCTACATAAAAGGAATAGTGAACAGAGTGGTAGATGCGTTGAGTCGGATACCATGCATATTTTCAGTGATACCTCTTCAGAGGAATCTTCGTGAAAATATTATAACTATACAAAGCGACGATGATTGGTATAAAGAGGTTAAGGAAAATATCATACAAGACACCATGTTGGTACCAAAATTTGAGGGATTTATTGTGGAAAACGATAGATTAATGAGGTATAATAACTATATTTACTTACTGCCTAACAATGAGTTAAGAAGTTTTATCTTAAATGAATCTCATAGAGCAGTGTACATGGCTCCTCCAGGAGTCATGAAGATGAGGTCAGACCTTAAACCCTTATTCTTCTTGAAAGGAATGAAGGCAGACATAGTCAACTACGTGGCAAGGTGCCTAGAATGTTAGCAAGTGAAGGTTGAGCATAGATATCCAACAGGATTACTACAGCCCCACGCTATTCCGAAATCGAAATGGGAGGTCATTTCGATGGAATTTATTGTTGGATTGTCATTGATGGCAAGGAGGCATGACTCGATTTTCTTGGTAGTGGACACTCCGACGAAGAGTGCACATTTTATCCCTGTGCATATGACACATCAGGCGCCAGACATAGCTAGATTTTTTATCAGCGAGAGAGTGAGATTGCATGGCATGCCTAAGAGGATCATATATTATCGAGGATCAATGTTCACAAGATGATTTTGGACTAGTTTTCAAGAGGCCTTGGGAACCCAACTTAACTTTAGTACCGCGTATCACTCAGAGATAGATGGGAAGACAGAAAGAACGAACCAAATCTTGGAAGATATGTTGTGTATGTACGTGATGGACCAACAAAAGTGTTGGGAGGAGTTTTTTCCACTAGTAGAGTTTGTATACAACAAAAGCTATCAAAGCACCATTAAGATGGATCCATTTGAGTTTCTTTATAAGCGACCATGTCAGACACCTTTGAGCTGGGATTGGCTTAAGGATAGGATCTTGGTAGGACCAGAAGTGATCCAAGAAATGTAAGAAAAAATGAAAACGATAATACAAAGGATTAAAGAGGTGAAAGATCGATAGAAGAGGTATTCCCATGTGCATCATGTTGACCGTAGTTATGAAGTTGGTGAAACCGCACAAGCTTTAGATCAAGTTTGGAAAGGGTGCTAAAATTTATCCTAGGTTTGTGGGACCTTTCGAAGTTGTGGAAAAGAAATGGCACATGGCCTATCGACTAGCCTTGCTTGATTCTTTGAGGCGTATGCACGATGTTTTTCATGTATCTGTTTTGAGACATTATGTTAGTGATCCTAGACATGTGATTGACATGAGTTCCTTACAGGTGTTGGATGAGGCTGTGCTCAACGCAAAGCCAATCCGCATTCTGGACCATTGCATTCGATAACTACGACGTCGAACAGTCGAATAGGTCAAGGTCCAATGGGACAATTATAGTCCACACTCAACTGCCTAGGAGGATGCATATGATATGCACCAACAGTTTCCATTTTTGTTTGATAGTTAGACATTTATATCTTTTCAGATGCTTGTTTACTGCATTTATATACTGTGAAACTTTGAGACGAAGTTTAAAACAAGAGGGGGTGTATGTAACATCCCTCTCTTGTGAGCACATGTTATTGACTTATTCTTTGAGGACACTTGCGTTCATAGATGATTTTAGGGGCTAAATTTTGCAAATGGGCTAATTTTCCATAGTTTTCCCAAAAAAAGATTCGTCAATTTCCATTTTTTCAAAAAATTATTCGCCCAAATTCCATAGAATAAAATTATTTTACCTTAAAAATTGCCAAAATTTTATAGAAACTTTATAAAATCCTTAGAAATTTGAATATTTTTACAAATGTATCGCCAAACATTTTACATTTTTCATATTAAGGACTAGTAAAATTATCCCAGGTTTCTACATTTTAATATAAATTTACATCCTTAAAATCATCCCTGCTTGTGTGCAAGTGATCCAGTTTTAGTATATGGATGTCTTTTCGCTTATGGATTATGATGATGATGTTATGTTATTTGATATCTATGTATATACAGATGTTATTGGCGGGTTTCTCCTGAGTGTGCAGGACACTTGACAGATTGAGGATGTCGATGACATCAATGGACTTCTCTGGACTCTGGATCGAGTCAGGGGTTGGACTGTATTGGTTTGGGTATTTTTATTTATGCATATGTGACGTATGATCGAGTATGTTATGATGTTTATGGATCATTGACAGTGTTTCGTTGATGGATGCAGGATGACAATTTCTTTCTAATCAGACTCACATAAGGAGTAAAGGGGTCATGCACAACCAGATATTGAGGGAGAGGTGTGGCAACAACCTTGCCACAACCTACTAGGACTCCCATCGTGGCTCGAATTGTAGGTTAACGATTACCTAGTTAGAGAGATCCACGATGTCATGAGGGAAGACTGAGACAGTCGCTCATGAATATTCTAAGGGGAACAAAATAAGGCATGGTCCTTATTCCTTAGAGGCCCTTAGTCTCTCACAAGGTCACTTGATGGAGTATTGACTCCAAGGATTGGACAACTACCAAAACTAGTCAAAGGCGAGTGACACCCTTGGATCACGTAGTGCGTCTTGAAGGGCATGTCTCGTAATTAAAATTTGAATCAAAGGTGAGTGGCACCCTTGGAGCACAGATTGCATCTTGAAGGGCATGTCGTGGTATTTAAAAAAAAAGGTGCGAGTCAATGAATCTAGGTGGCCTAGAAAATTTGAGCAAGTGTTAAACCTTAAAATCTTGAGTTCCTGCCAAATTAATTAATTGATTAACAAATTAATAAAGAATGAAATTAGTAGGCATAATCCCTAATGGTCTAAGCCTTTGCAAAAAAAAAAAAAAAACTAAGCCTAAGTCTAAGTTAGTGAGAAGACAAAACTAAATTTAAAATTAGATGAAATAAAAAGAAGGGGTAAACCAACTAAAGAGATTAAGGGAGATGAAATAATCTAAAGAATTAATTCAAATCACATGTGTGCATAAAATACCAAATTAGAAATTAAATTAGGAAGGGAATAAAGCATAAATAAATGTGGAAGCATAGAAATGTATCTAGTCTAGTCTAACTAAAGAACTTTCTTTAATTAAACACAACTAAGTTTTATAAAGGCGTCAGTCATAAAAAGGGAAATAGAGGGAATAAAGGGACAGTTAGGAGTGATTTTAGGAGTCCTTTTAGGATGGGTGAGGGAAATTGACATTTCATTAAATTAAATGGTGGATTTATTGGTGCAACTAAGGGAATGATTGACAAGTGTACGGGGGGGATAATTCTAAATTAATTAATTAAATAGTGAATTAAATGTGCAAGAGAAATGTGTCATGAGGAAAACTCCTAATAAATAAATTGGTAATGAGGAAAGATGGATCACGTGATTTATTGGTAAAGTTATGTTGTCGGAATTTCCTTGACTGGTTTTACTTGTGAGAGTTGGGATACCCAACTCGAAAAAGAGAGTGGTAGCTCTGCCTTGCCAGAAAAGCTGGGAGCTAGAATTTTTTGGTTGTGTTTTTGCATGGACCCTTTGCGGCTCTGGGGGCTAAGGGGGAAGAAGAGTAACCCTAGCGTTGGTTGGGAGGTACTAGTGAAGTCTCAACGGTTAGCAAGCGGGAGACAAGAGGGAGCACAAGCGGGGAATAACAACTTCGGATTCTTTACCTTAATCATTACAATAATCCTAAACTGAGATTGAAATCATTAAGCTTCAATTCAAAATGTAGTTTAATTATATTGTATAAGGGTAATTCTATTGAAGGTTTTAATTTTTATTGAGATTTAAATTAATTATGTAGTTTTGGTGATCTTGTCATTTTTATTTCTACGTTTCTCTATGAGAAAATATCCCAACCTTATTCTTTCACCATTTCTTATTGATTTTGTTTCCCCCCCTAGCAAACCCATGCTCTAAAGGCCTCTTGGAAACTAGTCCAAAATCCTTTTTTGTTTTTCCCCTGGAAAACCCATGCTCTAAAGGCCTCTTGGGAACCCAAATTTCGTTTTCCCCCCTGGCCCAATTATTTTACAAGAAATATGCCAAGAACAGTTACAAATACTCTATTGTCCAATGTAAACTCCTCAAACCTATTGTACTCTTCATAGATACTGATACTAGACACTTGTCAATTCCTTGAAGATTGTTGTACTAGTCTTCCTTAATTGTTGGTAAAATTTCCAACCTTCAATCATGCTACTCTAACCTTTGTCTTCACCTCCCAATCTGTTGCTACAAATCTATCCAACTCTGTCAAGGTTCACTCCTTATTGTTGGCCACCTACGACTCTCACTGAATTAGTCTCAAGGGTTGCGACCTCACTTCTCCAGCAGTATGGGAACTATTCTCTACTACCAGAACTTTCTTCTTGTTGCGGCTACTTCAACCAAGCCTACATATGTGGCTAGGATTTCTCCTTAATCCTACGACCACCTTATCTTGGACAGTTAGCCCTCCTCCTAGGGATCGACCTCTTCTTCCAGCTTACTTGGACCTTCCACAAGAACTAGAATAGTCCTGCGGCTTACTTGACCTCTTATTCCAAGATAGCTTCCCAACAACAAGAGGAAATACAACAGAAAATGAGGCCTAAAGGCATCCCTCCATATCTAGTAAGAATCTCCCAAAACTGTAGAAAATTTCAAACCTCTTGTTCTTCCATGTCTCCACTTTTCTTTTGTCACAATGACTTGATCTCTTATATATATACAATTCCAAGGGGTGTGTCAAAAAACCCTTCAAAAATTCAACACAAAAGTAGGCTCTCTTGTGGGTGTGAAGCCCCCAAATCCCATCACCAATCCCACGAGGCGTAAACCTCTTTTCTAAGCCGATTTTGATGAAACGAAAGGTTAAATTGATGCCATAGAAATTTCCCACAAGCCTGGCACCATGGCTTCTAGTGGGAATACCTCCTGAAGCTACAAAATCAACACTCCCTCTTAGCGAGGGAGGTATCCATTCCTCCAACATTTGGATGCACCACTATCACGCACAGTAGATATAGATTTTAATCTTCCACCTCATATACACTCCAATCTTGACTAGTTAATCCCTCTGTCACTGTGGAAAATGGGTCTCTGAAATCTGTCACCGAAATAAATTATGTTTTCAAGTACGTCTAATTGGTTGCATCCTTGGTCATTAGAGCGCATCTTGTTGTATAGTCTGTCTGACTAGCCACATCCTTTATCACTAAGAAAAAATATATCTGATCGGTCACATCCTCAGTCCCTCAAGAAAACTTTGTTTGACTATTTGCATCATCGGTCACTGAAGAAAATATTGTTGTCCAAATTTCCTCACTAGCTACTCCCTCTATGGCTGAAGAAATTCTTATTTCCTAACTGGATACCTCCTCTATCACTATAGAAAAACCTGTTGAATCAACTAGATCCTCCATGGAAGGTACACAACTCTCAGAAGCCTCCTTCTCCTGTATCTCCTGTCTAACCTCCTCAACCCATGAAACCTATTTTCCAATCCTGGAATATGTCTCTCTCTCATCTAAACCTGAGGGAGAACTCCCTCTAGATGACCATCTCTCCCTCTAATCCAACTGAATCTCCCTGAGATCGAGCTCACTCTAAGACTGCATGCTCCTTCTGAAATATGACTCCCTCCGAGTTTTCACATCCTCTAGGGTCATCTGCTCCATGTCCACTATCCTATGCATAGTCCTAGGAGGCTTCTCCTTCCTCCTAGATCCTAAGGGTCGACTCCCTCTAAACTTTGGATCCCTCTAAGTTGGTATTTTTGGTGAGGCCACCTGCCTCACTACTCATGGAGCCACCTGCTCCCTCTGAACATGTGTTGATGGTGGGGCCATTTGCCTCACCACTAGTGGAGGTACATGCTCCTCCTCCTCTGTTTCTATGCATCTTCTGGCCATAACACCCATAGGATGTCCCCTTATCCTATATAGGTTTCCCTCCCTAACTCCAAGAACCATTGTTGATCTAAATCTAGTTTGTATGGACACAAGAAATACATGTCTATATCTAATAAATATGTGATAGCCCTTCCTCTCAATATATGAGACCGAGAGGACACTCCTCCTAAGTTATGGAACCCATAACACATTTGACACCCTCACTATCTCTCCTGAATCCAATCAAAATGATATTGTACCGGATCCTCATACTGAATGATTGGCTCTCGTACCAAGCTCCACACATAAATCTAAGCCACTCTCTGTGAGAGTGTCAAAAAATTATCATGCATCTGTCATATGGAAAGATGTTATGTTTTCCACTAACCAAGTCTCCCTTCTAGAGACAGTACCTGAAAGGGTGGATACCAACAAGATATCCCTCTAGAACCTGTTTGTAACCTCATCAACCTCTGGTGTTGATGCCCGCTATCTTCTTCCCCTCTAGTGTTGACACTGTGAATCAAAGTGACCATAATCATGACACTCAAAACATATGATCTTGATAAGATCCTTCTTCCATCTCGGTTCTGGAGAAACTTCTCTCTCAGAAGAATCCATTCTCCCTGATGGACCTATTATGTATGGAGAACCCCTTCTTCCCTTCCCAATGCAAGATACAAGGGCTTGGTTATCATCATTGCCATACTTCACTGGACCATCCAAATCATCCCTAGACACCAAACAAGTCTCCTCCTAGATACAATCTGTCCATATTCTTTCAAAGTCTGGTAACTTATCTCGTGCACAGATACCCTGCATGAATGGTTCCCAAGACTTGGGAATACCTATCAAAGCCACATTCACTAAATCAACATCATGCACTGTCTCACCAATGGCTGCAAGTTGATCTCATATCTGAGTAATCTTCATGAGATAACTGACAATTGTATCCCCACATGTCATTCTGACAATTTGAATTCGGTGCTTCAAGTGTAGCATCCTACCATTATTATTTTTTGGTAAAGACCAACCAAAGCATCATACATCTCCTTGTAAATTTCTTTCTTGGAAATGTGTGGAATCAAGTGGTCCTTCATAGAATCTAGCAATACCCACTTGGCCTTCACGTCCTTCTTCTTGTGAGGTGTCAACTCTCGTGGATTGGTAGGGTGTGTAACCACACTCTCAACATACTGCTTGAGGTCTTTCTCCTCCAACATAAGGAGAACCCTTTCCTTCCAAGCCCTGAAGTCAGTTTCCCCTTACAACCTTTCCTCAAGCTTCAATGTGTTCACCATGGTTACCTTCCAGGAACAAGAACAAGACCAATAATAGGAATAACACTCTTCTAGTGTTGTGACCAATAACTTATCTTCTTCAAACCTCAAGCTTTGATTCCATGTTAGTTTTTACTGCAACTTAGGTATGGTCTAATGCTTCCATAATTATGCACAAATTTACTCAATTTGAACGGTAAACATAAACACACTATTATGCCTAACTTTAACACAACGAAATATAAATTAACAATTTAACCATACACAAGAATTTGGTCCAAAAATTAATGTTCTTATGCCAAGAATCAATGGGCTCCCGTACTAGGGACACTGGCCCAATTTTTTTACAAGAAATATTCCAAGAACACTTACTAATACTATGTTTTCCAAGGTCATCTCCTCAGACCTACTATACTCTTCATCAATATTGTTGCTAGACACTTGTCAATTCCTTGAATATTGTTGTACTAGTATTACTTCACTACTAGTCAACTTTGTAGCCTTCAAGCATGTTGCTATAACCTTTGTTTTGGCCTCCCAATATATTGCTATAGGTCTGTCCATCTCTCCCAAGGTTCACTCCTTGCTACTGGCCACCTGTAACTATCACAAAATTAGTCTCAAGGGTTAGGGCCTCACTGCTCCAGTAGTCTAAGAAGTATTCTTTTTTTCTAGACCTTCCTTCTTGTTGTGGATGCTTCAACCAATCTTGTGGTTGTGACTAGGCTTAGTCCTTAATCCTGCGACCACCTTATCTTGGACATCCAACCCTACTCCTAGGGCTCAGCCTCTTCTTCCAGCCTACTTGTCCCTTCCACAAGAACTAGAACAAGCATGCGGATTACTCAGACTCTTCTTCCAAGATACCTACCCAAAAACAAGATGAAATACAACAGAAAATGGGGCCTAAAGGCCTCTCTCCATAGCTGGTAAAAGTCTCCCAAAACCACAGAATATTTCAGACCAAGTCCAAGGGGTGTGTCAAAATCCCCTTCACAAAGTCAACACAAAAGTAGGATCTCTTGTGGGTGTGAAACCCCATCACAAGACCCCAAATCCCATCACCAAGCCCATGAGGCCCCAACCTCATTTATAGGCCAATTTTGATGGAATGAAACGCTAAATTGATGCCAACAAAATTTCCCACAAGTTTGGCACCATGGATTCTGGTGGGAATACCTCTCGAAGCTACAAAATCAAGTTGTCCAAATGGTTTTTCAAGGTGCTAAAAATATAAAATTTTGTGAATGCGCCAATGTCTTTCAAGGTTATTAAAAATATTGAATTTAGTGAAGGTCCCAATGCCTTTCAGGAAAGTTAAAAAGATTGAATTTTTTGAAGGCCTTGATGCCTTTAATGTTAGTTAAAAATGTCAAATTTGATAAAGGCATTGATACCTTTTATGTTAGTTAAAAATATCAAATTTGATAAAGGCCTTGATGCCTTTCGGGTAAATTAGAAATATAAATTTTGTGAAGTCCCTGATGCCTTTTAGGCATGTTAAAACTATTTGTGAAAGTTGCAATGCTTGTGGACAACTTTAAAATGTTGAATTTTTTGAAGGCCCTGATGTCTTTTTAGCATGTTAAAAAGATAAAATTTTGTTAAGGCCCCAATGTTTTTGGGGCATGTTAAAAATATGGAATTTTGCAAGACTCCAGTGCCTTTAAACCATGTGAAAATGATTGAATTTTGTGAAGGCCCAGATTCCTTTGGGGTGTGTTGAAAAGATTGAATTTTGTGAAATCTTTGATGCATGTTGAAAAGATAAAAGCATACAATTTTGTGAAATATTTGATGCCCATATACAAGTTAAAAAGATTAATTTTTTTGAAGGTCCCAATGTCTTTCTAGCATGGTAAAAGTATCAAATTTTATGAAGGAACTGATGCATTTTTAGCGTGTTAAAAAGATTGAATTTTGTGAAGGTCGGAATGCCTTTTGGGTATGTTAAAAAGATCATATTTTATGAATGCCCTGATGCCTTTCGAGAATGTTAAAAATAACCAAGTTTGTGAAAAGTTTGATACTTGTGGACAAGTTAAAAAGATAAAATTTTGTGATGGCCCTGATTTGGGCACATTAAAAAGATCAAATTTTGTGAAGGTCCTGATGCCTTTTGAGCATGTTAAAAAGATAAAAAATAAATAAATTAAAGGCCCCAATTCCTTTTGAGTGTATTAAAAATATCAAATTTTAATAAGTCCCTAATGTTGTTGGAGTGTGTTAAAAGGAACAAGTTTTACAAAGGCCTTGTTTCCTTTCAGGTGTGTTAAAATTATCTAATTTTATGAAGGCTATAATGTATTTTGGGTGTGTTAAAAATATGGAATATTATGAAGGCCTAGATGTCTTTCAGGTGTGTTAAAAAGATCAAATTTTTTAAGGCCCTGATGCCTTTTGGGTGTGTTAAAAGGATTGAATTTTGTGAAGATCCCAAATTCTTTTAGGCATGTTAAAAGGATCAAATTTTGTAAATGTATTAATGTCTTTTGGGCAAATTAGAAAGATCAAGTTTTGCAAAGGCCACAATGTCTGTCATAGGTGTTAAAAGGATTGAATTTGTTGAAGGCCTTGATGCTTTTTGAGCAAGTTAAAATGATCAAATTTTGCAGAGGCCCTATGGTATTTTGGAAAATTTTAAAAAATTGAATTTTTCAAAGGCCCCAATGTATTTTACACATGTTAAAAATATTGACTACTATGAAATCCCTGATGCCTTTCAAGTAAGTTAACAAGATTAAATTTTACAAAGGCCCCAATTCCCTTTTAAGTGTGTTATAAAGATCAAATTTTGTGAAATATTCAATGCCCTTGGGCAAGTTGAAAAGATCAAACTTTGTGAAGGCCTCAATGTCTTTCAAGCATGTTAAAAGTATCACATTTTGTGAAGTCTCCAATACCTTTGGATCTCTTAAAAAAATCAAAATTTTCAAAGGCCTCAATGCCTTTCAAGTGTGTGGAAAAGATCTAAAGTTTTGAAGGCCCAGATGCCTCCTAGTTTGTTAAAAATATCCAAGTTTTTGAAAGCTTCATTGCTTGTGGAAAAGTCAAAATGACCGAATTTTGTGAAATCTTAAATTATTGTAGACAAGTTGAAAGGATCATATTTTGCAAAGGTCTCGATGTCTTTTAGGTGTGGTAAAAGGATTAAATTTTAAAAAGGCATCGATTCCTTTTGGGCATGTTAAAAATATTTAATTTTTCAAAGGCCCCAATTCTCGATCCATAAAAAAGGGACTTATGGCCCACTCGCTTCACCAACATGAATCCTCTGTGAAATTGTAATTTGATCTCTTAATTATGAAAAGATATATGTATTCAATGACTACAAGGTCTTTATTCTCTATGCAGTTCTGAGTGTGAACTTCTTTTCAATAATGATATGGATGGCCTTTTCTCTGGTGTAACCTACACACAACAACCAACTAAAAATGAAATAGTATTCAAGACTCTGATTTTAAGGACCTCTATCTTAATCACCAAACATCCATTCAAGAAATTGATTTTCCTCCATCAATCAACAAGCTACCAAGAGTGGCTTAGTTTGAGAATGGCTCACTACTTGGGTTCCTTTCTTGTATTATCAAAATCAATGCCAAACATTGGAGGAAATTTTTCCTTTGTCTTTTTTAATTTTTAACATTTGGATTATCCTATATGTTTTACCTAAACTACATTAATTTTAAAATTACACTTGAAAGTACTAAGTGTTATCCTCAACTCCTAGGGATAACTAAGAAGATGATGTCTCGAGGTCCTTAGGTTGTAGACATGGAGTACCGAGAGACAAATTGACCAGCAATGTCCACTTGGACAAACATAGACCCACCTCGTCACCACACTTCCAAGTTCATCACGACAATATCCACCACATTAGCTAGATTCTTGAATACATTGGGTCTTGCTCCATGAGTTACAAGATAGGTACCATGGAGAGTGTCATTTCAATATTTGAGGCATTTGAGTTTGTTGCATTTATAATTGATTTTGATTATGTAATGTTTTCTTGGACATTATGCGCTTTTCCCTGTTTCACTTCTGTGGTTGACATTGCGCCCTAGTAAGTGGGTCACCCTTAGGGATAGGTTTTCTATTGGGAGTTCCTCTTGATGAGTCGGTGTGCCATTACCGACCATACTTGTCACTTTCCATGCTTCATACTCTCATCTTCTTACCTTTTGGCATTTTTGGGTGTACTCACCCAAGAAGGAATTGTTCCTCATTTCATGGGAAGAAGGGGTTGAAGTCTCGAAGGCTTGTATCTCACAAAAGATGAAATCCAATCATGAAACTTTTAGATTCTCTCCCATGGATCCCAAGGACAATGAAATTTCTCTCATAAGAAAATGATGGGACATAAAAAATAACTAATCCAATATGCCAACCAAGGTAGAGCATGTGTGGACACAATTTTCCATGCTTAGGTAGAAGCCCCACACATGGTTTCAACTTGGGGAAGCATGATGTGACTAGGGTAGATTCAAGGTGGGAATTGCTTTTCATGCTTAGGTAGAAGCCCCACCTTGGATTCAACTTGGAAACATCATAAAAAGAATAAAAGTAAATAAATGGGCTCAAAAAAAGGTTTTATTGAAAACGAAGGTGCAACACGCCCTCTACAAAGGCACCCATAAATTAGATACTACGATCCCTTATATGTCATGAAACCCATGCCCAAAAGTATTTCCCTGATCCATGTCATCTCATTCACATGACCTAGATAGGGTTCCACTTGGTAAACACTCCTAAACTTGAGGTACGATTCACCCAATAGGTCGCTTTATCAACCCTCCCATACTTAAACTTGGAAAATTCCATAGGGTATTTGAGAACTTGTTTATTTTGATGAGGTGGTTTGGATGTACATGCTTAGATGGTTCTTTTATTGATTTTATTTACTCATCATGATAAATTTTACTTGAGATCCTTGGAGGGTGTATTCAATTTCTTTACAAGACCTAGTTGGTGGACAGATTTGGAAGAACAAGCCTAGCTTGGGCTTCCTTGGGGATTGAAGCCCACATGTTGGATGCCATGGACCACACATCGGATGACAATGATAGCCTTTGGAGGCCTGAGGAGACACCTTTGAGGACCTAACCCAACCCTTTTCTATTCCAACGATTTTCTCTTGAGGCTAAAACATCACTTTTGAGGAGGTTGACGTCACCCCAGGGCTAGGGTTGTGGTGATGGTGTTGGTTGAATTGACACTTGGCATGTTTTGATGGATGAGGGTTTTATTTGGAGGATAAAGGCCTAGATTATGATAGGAATTCCCTAGAAGGTCAAACAACTTTCACTTTCCAGTCCAACGACTTGCAAAAGTGCCAAAACTTTTCCCTAAATGGGTGACATCATGTTTCTTTAGGGTTTCTTATGTGCATTTTAGGGTTAAATTTGAATTTTATATTGTAAAGGGGAAAAGTAAGGGTTGTTTTCCCCTTACTTTTTGGTTTACCCTAATTTTAAGTGGACAAACACTTTTAGGAGTATTTGTATAAACAAAGATCAAACTCTTGTCATTTTATATAGTTCCCCCATTGTGAGAAGACTACATTGGCTGAAATTTGCGCCCTACTTGGGAAATTATCTTTATCTCTCTTGGTTGCATTATCTTGTGATGGTTTTTCTTATGCTATTGGATGGATGGATGATGTGTTAGATATCTTGGATACTTTTTCTTTCTTTATGGTGGATTTTCCTTGGTGAATTAGGGTTTCATCTTGTTAATGCTTCAACTAGGTAAGGATTTCATGTTCATTGCTCTATTTTCTTGGTTTTAAGGTTAATGTGATGATATCTTGGGGAGTATAATGGAATAAAACCCCCTCCAAGTCCATTATAATTGTTTGGAATAATCTATTATGCAAAGGATACTAGGAGGAGTAAAAGGGCTTACACCCTCCTAGGTTTTCCTTGTTGGTTATGGTTTGCCTTGGGGAGTAAAAGGAATTAAAACCCTAAGTAAGTAACTCATCCAAATTGTTTAATCAAGAGACTCCATTTTCCCAATAGAAAGGAACTAGTATTCATGCATTGGAGAAATAAATTATTGCATTGGTAATCGTGAAAAGTTGAGATATTGAAATTGTCTTAAGTGGAACTTAACATATATGCTATGCATGTCTTTAATCCACTAAGGTGTCTCATTTGGAAAATAAAGTCTTAATATTGTTTCAAATTTAATCCACAACCATTAGGGCTGCATAAAAATCATCACAACTTTTGATTTTACTCTCTTATCAACAGTCAGAATTTGCTAAAAAAATGTCATCATAATCTACTAGTCCTAGTGCATCTTTTGGGTGGATGTTTTGCAAGTTTTGGTGGTTTATTTTCTTGCTCTAAAAAATTGTTTGATACATCCATAAGGCTGCAAATACATCTCTGCAATACTTGTTTATAACAACCTTACATTGATGCTAAATTCTATGCTTTTATACTTGAGTTGTACTTTTGTTTACTAGCTTATCTCTTGCATCATTTACTTGACTTTAACATCTAGTTTAGCATCTCTAATAATCATTTATTTTCTGATATATATATTTTTTGACTGCTGCAAATCGGGACATAAATCTTAACTTGCTTTTCCACTTAACATATAGCTTGTATACTTGGTGTTTCCTTTGTCTTGGGAAGGTACCATCATCATCTGCGGGTACTTAAACTTCTTGGAAACCATTGAACACTATTGAGACTCATTTCCAAGATACTTTCCATTTATCAAATTGGCATGTAGGGGAATCCACTCATAATATCAATTTCCATCTCATTTCCCCCTAGGTTCACCCGGTATTCTCCCCTTGAGGTGATCACTTCACCTTTAAAGTGACAGGAGTACCTATCTAAGGTGAAAGTGGGTAGGTATTCTCCTAGTTGTCTCCATCCTGTGGTTTGGTTTGGGCTTTTCCCAACCTACATTCTATGTGATAACACTGAGTATTACAACCACTCACTTGTGTTTAGATCCATTTCAGATCACACCTCCCCATTAAGTGAATTTTTGGTCTCCAAAAGCTTATATGAAACCAATTTGGATCAATGTACCCTTTGTCTATTTCTCTGGAGCATGGTTGTAACTCTGTCTCTTGGATACATATTTCACTTTGACTCTAGCTTTGGCTAGTGGCTCTAGCTACTAGATCTAGTTTTATCTATGGCTCTAGATTTGGTTCTTGTCTTTCTTGTTCTCACAATGTAGAAGTATGTGCACTAACTCTTAACTCTAAGTAATATTTAGATCCAAAATATTAACTTAGAATCCATTCACATCTTCAATGTGTAATTCCTTTTCATTCTCAGACTTGGAGACAATCCATTTTAGTATGCAACGGAAGCCAAGTCAAATTTTGGTCTTTGTTTATTAAGTGAGATCCTAGCATCTATTCCACCATGCAACAATTCCGCAAGAGGAGGTATGATCTTCCCTCTTCTTCTAGAATCAATTGTTTTTCATCATGGAAATAATGCTCTGCTACTACACATGCTTTGCAACACTCCATCTCTACAACAATTTCAATCGAATAATAGTATTTTGTGTGCAACACAATCCTCATGAATTGTACATCCTCTATTTACCACCCCACTAATCCAATTTCTCTCTCATTGGTAATATGGTTCAACAACTGGTGAGTCATTCTTCAACTAGGTTGCAATGAAAGAAATGGCATCCCATGCTTGAGATCCTTCTCTATTTTCTTCTACTTCCAACAAACAATTACTTGCTTCATTGGTGAGGATAAATTTTTGTGTTGTTGTAACTCCTTGGATAACTTCTTCTCCTTGGGTTGGAGATGCATGCAACTCTTCATCCTCTCTACTCTTCACTTTCCACACTCATCTCTTGGTTTTTTGGTTTCTAGGGTGAAGCTCTAAGTAATATTTAGATCCAAACTTTTCACTCAAATTTCATTCCCATATTTAGCATGCAAGTCCCTTTCATTCTCAGAATTGGAGATAGTCCATATTCACAATTAATGGAAGTGAAGTTGAATTGTGGTCTTTGTTTTTTAAGAGATATCCTAGAAGTTATGTTATCATAAAACAATTCCATAAGAGGAAGTGTGGAATACCCTCTTATTCTATGATCAATTGATTCTAGACATGGAAATATTGTTATATGATTGCACATGCTTGCACAACACTCCATCTTTACAACAATGTTAATTGAATGACAATATTTAGTGTGCAATACAATCCTCATTAATTATCTAGCCTCCATTTACCACCTCGTTGTTTCAATTGTTTGCTCATTGGTAACATTGTTCACCAAGTGGTTAGTCATTCTGCAACTAGGTTGCAATGAATGAAATCTTATCCCATGCTTGAGATCCTTCACTACTCTCTTTTTCTTCCATCAAACAACTGCTTGATTTGTTGGTGAGGTTGACCTTTTTTGTTATTGTAACTCCTTGGGAAACTTCTACTCCTTAGGATGGAAATGCATGCAACTCTTCACCCTCTTTACTCTTCACTATCCATACTCTTCTCTTGGTTGTGTGGTTTCTAGGGTGAATCTCTAGATGTAGTCACCAACACTTTTCTTCCCAATTTCCACTCAACTTGTAGTGGTGGAAAAAATGATTGACATTGTTGTATGGTCTACTTGGCATCCTCTTTCTATCCATATGCTTCTCAGTTCATTGTTGGATTGGGTAATTCTTTTTTCCATTCCTCATTTGAAATAAATATGGCTCGTGGCATGTGAGTTGTTTCTCCTAGAAATACACCAAAAATGGCCTTTCTTCCTAAATAATAAACATAAATTTTAGTACCAATAGTTGGCATCCCAATGGCCTTTCTTCCCGTTGTAGTGAAAAGAAAGGTAGGTTGTACCTAATGCATACCTCTTGGTCTTCTTCTTCTTGTTCTGGTTGATTAGTTTTCCACTTCTTCCAAGTGTTAGTGCAAGTTTAGTCTTTTCACTTTCCTTATCACTTCCCTTTTGAAATATGTCATAAGAAGGATTGAGTGGTAGTGTGATTCATCATTCCATCCTCATCCATTCTTTCACTTTATTCCGATGAGAATTCCAATTCTACCTTGTCTTTTTCCTTCACAAATGTCATCTTGGTTTTCATGTCATTTTCCTTTATACCATCAAAACCTACACCTTCATGCTTGACCCACTATATAGATATAATGGGGCTTAAAATGGCATTCCTTCTCTTGCCTATCCCTTATCCATAGTATCCCATATTCCTTAAAACTTTTAAACCAATGCCTCTAGTATAATTTTCAAATTCACCAAAATTATCTTGAGGAATTTCTAAGGAACATGAGATTACTAGAGTTGTCTTGATCATGGTACTACCCTTGTTAGTGGCAATGGAAGGTGGCTTTTCTTCCTTGGTCTCTTGGATAGTTTCTTGTAGCTTTTCCAATAATTTTTCCTTCTCTATCAACTCTCATTGTAGCTTATACATCATCTGAATGAGCCTATCCTCATACCAACTATCCATTTTGATGACCTTCACTCCTAATTTCATGAGCTATTCTTTGCTCTTGTCCTAATCTACCATGCACGAGTTATTCTTTTCTCTTGTCCTAATCTACCATGATAGTTGTGAGGGAGTCTTGGCATTCATCAAATTGGCTTTATAGCAATGGAATTAATGTTTTTAAGGTCTCAAGGTTCTTCTCCATCTTCATCATCCTCTAGTCAAACATCCAAACCTTCTCCTTCAAGTGTTTGTTATCTTATTGAAGCTAAAAATTGATGGCCTATAGGTCTTCCAACCTTTCTCTTATTTATTTATCATGGTTAAGGATTCAACTTCTTTGATACCTTATGATTCGTAGACAAGGAACTTATAGCCCATTCACTTCACTAGCATGGATCCTTTGTGGAATTGTAATTTAATCTTTGACTTATGTAGAGATTTATGTCTTAAATGGATACAAGTCCTCTATTCTCTATGTAGTTCTTAGTGTGAAATTATTTGCAACATTGATCAAGATTGGTGAGATGGTCGGTGCTCTAATGTAACCTAAACACAAAAACCAACTAACGATGCAATAATAGTTGAGACTATGAGTTTAAGGACCTTTCTCTTAATCACCAAACGAGCATTCAAGAAATGACTCTACCTCCATCCATCAACATGTTGGAAAGAGTATCTTAGTTTGAGAATGAATTATTGCTTAGGTTCCTTTCTTGTAATGTCAAAATCAATGCCAAACATTGGAGGAAATTCACCCTTTGTCTTATTTAATTTTTAACATTTTCAATGTCCTTTGTGTTTTATCTAAACATTAATTAATCATTGAATTACACTTACAGGTATTGAGTCTTAGAACCACTTTCTTGTGTTTGGATCCATTACCGATAAATGTCTTTCGACCGTGTTAAAAAGAATGAATTTTTTGAAGGCCTCGATGCATTTCAAGTGTGTTAAAAAGATCTAAGTTTGTTAAAAAATGTATGCCCGTGGAAAAGTTTAAAATAAAGAATTTTGCAATGGCCTTTTTCATATCCCCATTTTTGGATTCCCTTATTATGCGGTTAGAGTTACTTCAAGAGGCTTGAGTTAGCCAGGTCAGATGGGTGAGACTAGGTCATCAGTGAGCCCATAAGGTTTGGAGGATTTTTATGGGGCCCAACTTAGTTTATTTACCATTATTCATCATCAAGATCAATTATGCATAGCTTGTTCTTGGTTCTGTTGCATTCTGACTATTCCCGTAAACAAGGTTATTATTGGGCATATTTTAATTAATTACACTAAAGGTAATATTTGGAGCTTGTTTCTTGAAGAAATACCTTAGTGTAATAGCTTGTTAGAATTGGGGGAAAATACTTACAGGATGGGATGATGAAAAGTGACTTCTAGTACCTGAATATGTTGAAAAGTCAAATGAATCATTTTTTGGAGAAAAAATGTCCAATGAATTAAAAAAGTGATTTTAGAGAAAATATTAAAGATGAATTAAAAAGTCACTTGAGAAGAAAAAGGTGGAAAGGGGTATAAATAAGAGATAGGAGATCTCTTGGAGCCTTTGGGGGATTGGAGTAAACCTTAATTGGATTGGTTTCAATGTGAAAGATTCCACCCTAGCTAATCAAGTTTTGGTGGTGAGAGATCCAACCTAACCATTTAGTGGGGGAAACCATTTAAGTTTTCCACTTGCTTTCATTGATTGAGTATATTGGTCCATATTTTACAGTAGTTTGGGACTTTGTAGAAGCCATCCTTATCTTTGAGGGTTTGATTCATATTTTGCAGCAGTTTTGGACTTGTGAGAGCCATACTCTTCATGCAGGTCAAATTGCTTGGTAAGAGTCCAAAATTATCTTTGCACGAACCAAGTGTCTTTATATTGGGGGGGGGAATCCCCTTGCTGGGAGAATTCTTTTATAGCTGGGGGGTTCTTTCTCCTGAAGAGGTCGTATTTCTCACTAGGAAACTCTATTTAATTCAAGGGGTGGATGAAACCTTAAGAGTCGGGTCGAGTTATGTGTTGTTGGGATGATATATTCCCTGTTGGTTGAGTTCTTTATCAGATGGGTTGCGTTTAAGACTACAAGGAATGAGTTAGTGTGGATAGGGCTGAGTTTCATTGCTTGTAATGTGTTAACTTGTTGCTGGGTCATTTTTCTATATTGGGTCGTGTCTTCTCCACGCTGAATCAGGTATCATTTCATGTGGGCCAAGTTTCCTTACAACATGGTCGTACATCTATTGAGGGGATTGTTGTTGTTCATGATGATCGATATTTTTTTTGTGGATCTGATCCAAACCACTAATAGTATCCATCTTTGTAACAGGTCAGAGAAACTTAATGAAACTAGCTCCTTTGTGATGTTTCTTTGTTGTGGTAGTGATTATTTGATGTATTTCCTTTGGTACTTGTTGTAATGTTTTTATTTTCAATATGAACACTTTATTTTTCCTTTAAACCCTCATTTATTCAATACAAACCACAATAAGAAACTCAAGCAACAAACATAATTACCACAACAATCATCAAGGCATTGTACAATGTGTTTGGGTTTGTTGTCTATGTGCTTGATGGAAGACTTAACTCATAAATACTCTCTAAAAGCTACAACAGTGAGAAAGGAGGGTTTGCACAGTGGGTTTGAGTATGTCCACCAATTGTTTGACAAAAATCTTGTTCCAAAAAATTCCCTAAACACAACACAAATAGAGCAAACAATAACAACAACAATCAAAGAGATTTTATAGTGAAAATTGGGCATGAAGTCAAAGTTTTTGATGAAATTCATGTGTCAAACAACCACTAATATATAACAACAGTTAGCATAAATTTACAACAGTAATTAGAAGGGACACTATAGTGGTATCAGAGCCAGTGATCTTGCCAACTTGTGGGGAATTCGGTGAAGGAAAAATCTACAATAGGTAATTGATGATAAGGGAAACATTCCCAGGAAGAAAAAATGAAGTCTAAAGAAAAAATCATGGCTAAAATATCGCAAATTCTTCAATCAAGTAGGATGGATCTAGCAGAAAGATCAGAGAAGTTTATAAACGATATTGAATTCATCACTTATTGCATGGAATATCAAGCGTTGGGTGAGGAATTCTAAGTTTCCATGTCACTAGAATCCTATTGCACCATAAAATTCAAGGACAGAGAATGGAACAAGGAAATCTTGAAAATCCTGGAACATAAGTGGAGAAGAGGTGAGGAGGATGAACATGTGGAATTTTTGGAGGCACAAGCACATATCCATGTGGAGGAGAATGCAACTAGCCATTATGAGGAGGTGTGCGTAGAGGAGGACCAAGTTGTGGTCTATGATGAGTCCGTTGACACTAGTATGTTGGCGGGATTTGTCGCTAGTACCGATGATGAGGGGGCATCATCTTGTCCCACTTATTATGACTTCAAGGACCATGACACCAGCACCCATGTTGGACAGATTGAGGGCACCTATGTTGAGGATGTTTATGATGATGAGGGTGTGTTAGCACCTAACTATGGTGATCATTCAACACCATACCATGTTTATGATTCGTTTGATGATGAGGACGTGATGGTACCCACATATGATGGAGGATGTGTGTTTGAGAGACCATCGGGGTACATGGATCCTTCCGTCCAGAAACTATGCATGGAGGATACAGGGGTAGGAGTTGAACTTGGAAGTGACAACCAAGCAAAAACCTTGTGTGAGGATGTTGTCATGCATGAGTCCCATCGTAGCATGGTATCACTTAGTGCATTGTGTGATGTTTATGAGGGGAACATTCTTACAGATGACAACTTATGCCATTTAGATGTGGTTGGATAGAGGCTTCTAGAGTAGTGTGATCTGGAGGATTTCTTATTGGTGATCGAGGATCATATCACATAGTATTGACCAGGATCAATGGATCTCATCAATTCGTTGAGGATCTTATGTGGAGAGCTCAGATGGAGGAGAGACACAGTGGAGTCACTAGTGCTCATTTGTGCCACATCAATGATGGACTAGAGCAGCTGAAGTCAGACTACTTGCAATTGTTTATGGACAGGGACCTTGTTCTCAAGTTTGTTGAGGACAAATAAATAGAGGTTGAGGAGCTATGTTATTAGTTGAGAATGACACTCTCTTCACCACTTACAACAGGAACTCCATCATCTTTGACAGTCGTGACACAGGAGGGCATGAGTGTCATGCATGATGTGAGGGAGGAGCCTCCTATGATGAGTCTAGACGAGAAGCATTCTGAGTTGCAGGTACTTGGATTTCACTCTCATTTGGTATTGCAAGGGTTAGGAGCCCTTTATTTTGGAGATCTCATTAGAGGGTCATAGTTTAGATGCAAAGGAGATGGTTGAGCACCTTCCTTGTGGACCAACTCATGAGGAAGAATATGCGTCCATGGATTGGGTAGACAGGTACATGATCGACATGGACACACTCTGGGGTACAAGTTTAGTCATCTTCAGTAGAGTTTTGGATTCAGTAGCGCATACATGGCACTAGACAGTACATGCGGACACATGAGTATGTCACAGTATACGTGATTATACATTGGCACATGGTGGTGCAAAACAAATGTTTTGAGTGTTTCCTCCAGGGATACCTCTTGATAGAGCCATTGAGTATACCATTGGGTTGAGGTTACCCAGGATCGATGAGTGGATGGGTGAGCCTCAATGAGCAGTGTATCCCTCTATGATTGATTTTCATCTGGGATATCATTAGGCTTGGGCTAGGGAGAAGGGTACTCACAGGTCTATTCTCAGGTATCATCATGAGTTCTTGATCATGCCCTTGGGGTTGACCAACACACTAGTCACCTTCCATTCCTTCATGTAGTGGCAGAGGCACATGTTGTTGTTATTTGATTCCCTCATTGTAAATAACAGGACAAGAGAGGATTACTAGAGCCAATGGGATGAGATAGGGAGCATTGTGGTCATGACAGAGTTCATCCATTTGTAATTTGTGATCAATGTGTTGAGTGCACAGGATGAGATTCAGACTTATTTGGATCAGTTCATAGAGATTGCAGTTGGCGGAGTAGTGGATGGCATTATCTACTATAGATATTTCACATCGGGGATTTTTCTCATTTGGACTCTGATGGTTATTGGTGGGGCACAACAACAGTCAGTAGGCATTGGGAGTGGTGGATTTCCAATGTGGAGGTGGGATCATGGAATTCATTCGAGTGATGGATTATCTCAAATGAGGTTTACGATTGATAGAGTTGAGGAAATTATTGGTATGTGTCATTGTGGGAATGTTATGAGAGGAGTTGTGGAGTTTTTCTTTTCCCTTACGATACCCAGGATCGAAGATAATCGTGTATTGACAGGCATTGACTTCATTGAGGTGCCTTGGCTGAGTATGTTCCATGATAGGGGGTTCCAGGAGAGGAAATCATAGTCTAAGCATGGTGGTCATATGATTTTGATTGGAGGGATGCATCATTGGCATGAGGATTCCCCTCTAAGGCTGGCATGGGACCTTGAGATTGAAGGTGTGTACAGGAGGACAACTCACATAGGTGAGATTATCAATTTTCATTCTCCAGCGTTTACTCCTCGAGTGTGTAGGATTGGTCACTTGGATGAGCGGTCTCCTCAGGATCCGACCGTGTTTTAGAAGCTTATGATCACTTGGATTACTAAGGGTAATATAGCATATTCATGTGACAACACTGTACATATCATTACGATGAGAAGAGGGTGTTTCACTTCATATAGGATAGTTTGGGACCCCAGTGACTTCATCACTTATGGGCAGGTCCAAGAGATTCTCACAAGGAGGGATTTCACGGACGTTGTGTCAGGACACATGGGGAAAAGTCTGCCTTGGCGGCAGAGCGCATTGGTGGACCAACTATTGGTGATGACTGACAGAGTTTCAACAATGATTGGTCTTCTTTTCTTTTGGGACGTTAGTAGAGGACAAGTTGAGAATTATTCTAAAGGATGAGACAAACCTTATTTTCAAATACCCAGGATCGAGGTTGTTAGTGGATTTGTAGACTTAGGTTTCATGGAGATACTTTTGCAGGACATGATTCATGATAGTAAGTTCAATCCCTACAGGTATTTCAGTTTAGGATTCCATGAGAGGAGGATGTAGACTAGACACATTGGTCCGATGGTTATTACCTGAGTGGTGTCACGACAACATGGTGGTCCTTTTCGGAGATCAGTTTGGGACCCTATTATCATGTTCAGTTTCATTCGAGTTCAATTTGTGGAGTACCAGGTTGTGATGCCATTGCTTGAGGACACACAGTCTTTGGGAAGGGAGAACTGTCATGTCCCCATTTTTGGATTCCCTTATTATGCGGTTAGAGGTGCTTCAGGAGGCTTGAGTTAGTCAGGTTTGTTATCCCCGATTTCTAGGGATAACTTGGAGATCATGTCTCAAGGCCCACAGGTCCTAGACATGGAGTACCAAGAGCAGGATTGACCTAGGCATGGCCCTGGAGGGCCCATCTTTATTCTCTTTCATTAGACTTGTCTTGTCAACAGCAGCAGCATCCATCACCTTCGGCTTGGACTTGTATCGGAGAAGACTCTTCCTCCATGAGGTAATTGGTCCAGGTATCATGGTATGTGTCATATTTGATCATTATAACCTATAGATATATTCATCAAATTCCTTTTATTTCTGACGACTGCTTGGATCTTACATTAACCCACTTGACCATGGTTGGGGGGATTGACAGGGTACCCTAGCAAGCTTGTACCCATAGGTTTTGGTTTGCCACCGGGGGGAATTTTGAAGGGCCATCGTCTGCTCCCATAATATCATCACTCTTACATCTTATCTCCCACTCATCTGCCCCATTCCCCTAGTCCGAACATTAGGATGATTTGTTTGTGGGGTTACACCTTATCTCGTGGGAAGAAGGGGCTAAAGGCCCAGAAGGTAAAAGCAGTTGGTAAGAGTTAAAAGCCATAAAATGAAACCTAGAGATGCCTTGCCAAGGGATCCCCGAGAAGGCAATAAAAATCCTCTCAGCAAGAAATAAGAGGGACCTGAAGAAAAATAACAAAACAAGACCTATCCAAGAGGATAGGGGGTCTCATCACGAGCCAGCCTATTATGTTCATGGGTACCTAGCAGTATGACATTGCCATTATTTGGTTACCACGCCAGGGCAGTGACCTTTGGTTGCATGGCCAAGGGAAAGGGGGTCTCATCACGAGCCAGCCTTGTCATCTCCGCGAAAGTACTTGTGGGTAACACTATCAGCTCTGGTCACCATGCCAAGGTAGTGTCCTCTAGTTAGACCTTGAAACAAAATAAACAAGAAAAGGAAATAAAGAAAACAAAGAAAAAAGGCAAAGAAAGGGCTTGGAAAGAATTGCATCCATGACAGGTATAGCTCACCTTCTACAAAGGCACCCACAGGTAATATCGTACACCCTTGTCTTTCACTATACCCGTATGTCTGGACATCCTTTGACCACATCACCTCGTGTTACATGGCTTGGATGATACCCTCTGGAAGCTTTCCTTTTCTTATGGATGCTGGCCCAATAGTGTGTTTTGTCTTTCTCTTTGACTTTGTATAGTAGGTCATTGTAATATCTTTGAGCTATTGAATGATATATCAGGGGTTTTATGCATGTATTTGATAAAATTAACATTGCTATGATCCCCGTGACTAATGATCCCATGGAGGGTGAAGTTTTTGATGTGCAAGACCATGCCCGAAGGACAGGTACCAGTTGGACCGGTACACATGGGGAGATGATTAGTTCGGACCTCCATGGGGCTGAAGAGCCCATCAGATGGTTGTTGGGACCCCATCAGGGGCAGAGACAGGACAGTGATTGGATGAGCCTTTTCACATGAGAAGAAGAAGGAATTTCCACCCAGGACACTTTGGCTGAGCCTAGCCCAGGGGGGTTGACCCACTTCATATGGAACGTTTTCCTTTTGATGACTAGGATGTCACCTAGGAGGTCTTGACGTCTCCTTGAGCATGTGGTAGCTTGATAGGATGGCTAGAACGTGTGGCAGCTTGGAGGAGCCTGGAAAGGGCTAACTTTTGACTTCTAGATGCTGGACTATCCCCAAAAGGGCCTAACGTCTCCCTCAGAGGGGCTTGACGTCTCACTTTTTGCTCATTTATGTCTTTTACTTAGCAGTTAATGTAAAAACAATATGATTTTGATTATTAGCCTTGTTGGCTATTTTTAATGACCTAATTTTAAATTAAATGTCATGAGATGCTATATATTGAGGATGTTTTTCCCTCATTTGAACATAATAGAACAACTCACACTTGTGAGGTCTGATTTTTGCGCCCTAGTTTGGGTATTTGGTCTTTTAAAGGAGGCGCACTTGTTGATGGAAGGATTTTCTTGGCATATTTGGCATTTCTCTTGAGGAAGGTTTACAACTAGGTTTTGCACATGCTTTTCTTCATGATATGTAAGTGTTTTTCCTGCAAAACTTCTTGATTGAATGGTTGTAGGTTAGTATTCTTGCATTTACTTATAAATTTGATGATTTTAAAACCCTAGGTGACAAGCACATAAGTAGGTGCTTGTCTCATGTCCCCTTAAAGAGAAATTTTCAGCCATTGAAGAAGGAAGAAAGAGCCTAGCCTTTGCTACACTCTTCTCACTTCTTCCCTTAAGCTAGCTTTGATTTTAAAGGTTAAAAGGAGGGTGACATCCTAGGCCTAGGTTTTAGTGATAGAGCCTTGCCATTGCAACACTCTCCCTCATTAAATCCTCTTGTTTTAAATCTTTTTCTTTTGCTAGCCGTTTTGCCAAGTTTGACCTAAAGAAGGAGGAAAGAGCATGAGGCCTTGCTTAAGCAACACCGGAGTGAGCCTCTTTCCCCTAAGGTTTTGATTCTAGGGCCCTACCATTGCAGCACTCTAGAACCCTTCCCTCTTTTCTTTATCCTATTACACCTTCAACCTTGCGTCCTCTCCTTGAATGACTCCATATACCCTTAGGCATTGATCTTAGACACACAATGTTGAAGTCCTAGTGTCCAAAACAACTCTCAAAACTTTAAACTTTGAAACCCTAACTAACTAAGCTAACCCTAACTGGGCTGACGTCATAGTTGGTTATTCCATCTTGACGCAACAAATGTTGATAATAAGCAATTTGATGATGGTTAAAGGCATTTATTGAGTAAATGATTGATTAGATATATTGTTTGCTACATCATCTCAATAGTTGTTGATGAATTGATACTTCTACATGGCTATATTGACAAAACGTTGATCTCATTAATATCTATTATTTCATTGCTTATATGTTATTGTCAGATAGTCACATGAAGTACTAACCCACTGAGTTATAGCCTGCATATATATATTGTACTACTGTTGTCTTGTTCCAGGCAGGTGTTTTCATTTGGGTATACACTTCATTTATTGGCTGATTAGCCGGACTTTCTAACCTTGGTGGTAACTTGTGAGGAAGAACTTTTCCCTTGACTTTTATACTTTAACCTCTTCAAAACCCTAGGTTACCGGGGACGTCTCCCCTGGGTTAACCTCCCTAAATAGAAAGAACCTCCCCATTGAGGTGACATTGGGTGGGGAAGGTTCCTGTTACGCCAACTTGGCCTCAATCCTCTAACCTTTAGACCTAGCTACAAACTGTGCAATAACAAGGTCAAAGGGGTGAGACTAGGTCATCAGTGAGCCCAGAAGGTTTGGAGGATTTTTATGGGGCTCGAATTAGTTTATTTACCATTATTCATCATCAATATCAATTCCGCACAACTTGTTCTTTGTTCTGTTGCATTCCGACGACTCATGTAAAACAAGGTTATTATTGGGCATATTTTAATTAATTACACTAAAGGTATTATTTGGAGCTTGTTTCTTGGAGAAATACCTTAGTGTAATAGCTCGTTAGAACTGAGGTGAAAATATATACAGGATGGGATGATGAAAATTGACTTCCAGTACCCTAATATGTTGAAAAGTCAAATAAATCACTTTTTGGAGAAAAAAAAAGGTTCAATAAATTAATAAAGTGATTTTAGATAAAATATTCAAGATGAATTAAAAATTCACTTGAGGAGAAAAAGGTGAAAGGGGTATAAAGAAGAGATAAGAGCCCATTTCCTCTTATTATGTTGATGATCATTTTGTTATTGATTTGGACAACTATTGGAGCCTTTGGGGGTTTGGAGTAAACCCTAGTTGGATTGGTTTCGATGGTGAAAGATTCCACCCTAGATAATCAGGTTTTGGTGGTGAGAGATCCACCCTAACCATTCATTGGGGGAAACCATTCAGGTTTTCCACTTTCTTTCATTGATTGAGTATATTGATCCATATTTGATAGTAGTTTGGGACTTTGTAGAAGCCATCCTTATTTTTGGGGGTTTGATTCATATTTTGCAACAATTTTGGACTTGTGAGAGCCATACTCTTCATGCAGGTCAAATTGCTTGGTAAGAGGCCATAATTCTCTTCGCAGGAAATAAGTTTATTTCTATTGGGGGAAGAATCCCCTTGATGGGCGAATTCTTTTATAGTTGGGGGTTTCTTTCTCCTGAAGAGGTTGTATTTATCACTGACCAACTCTATTTAATTCAATGGGGCTAAAACCTTAAGATTTGGGCTGAGTAATGTGTTTTTGGGCTGATATCTTCCTTGTTGGTTGATTTCTTTATCAATTGGTCTGAGTTTATGACTACAAGGACCAAGTTAGTGTGGATAGAGTTGAGTTTCATTGTTTGGATTATGTTAACTTGTTGATGGGTCATTTTTCTAGACTAGGTCATTTCTTCTTCGTGATGGGTCGAGTGTCATTGCATGTGGGCCAAGTTTTCTTACAACAAGTTCGTACATCTCTTGGAGGGATTGTTTTTTTTTTTTGTTGTTAGTTTTTCCATGACATGTGGGACTAACCTGTGGCTAAGAAACCATGATTCAGGGGCATCTAAGCCATCAAAATCACCTGGGGATCGCACCTGGCCTAAGCCACACCAACCCTTAACATGGATGGATTTTTTTCCTGGTAGGTTTCAAACCGATGACTTTAACATCACAGAGTGCCTTAACAACACACTCTGTCACTGACTGTTCTACACCTCGGGGACTAAAAATTTGAAGGACATGGGGGTGGGATTTGATCCACTTATGTGTGCATGGGTCACGATACCATTTAATATAGTATCTCTGGGTGCAACCACACGTTCGACCACTACCTCAAGGTGCCCCCATGGCTCCAGGTAAAGCCCTCACGATAATTGAACCTTGCCCAATGGTGAAAAAATCCTCTCTTTCCACCATTGGATCCAACCCCTTTGGGCCTCTTTAGGGGATTGTTGTTGTTCATGTTTATCCATATTTTCTTTTTGGGTATGATCTAAACCACTAATAGTACCCATCTTTGTAACAAGTCAAAGAAACTTAATAAAACCATCTCCTTTGTGGTGTTTCCTTGTTGTAATAGTGATTAGTTGATGTATTTCCTTTGGTACTTGTTGTATTGTTTTTATGTGCAATATGAACATTTTATTTGTCCTTTAAACCTTCATTTATTCAACACAAACCACAACAAGAAATTCAAACATTGAACAAAATTACAACAGTAGTGATGCAGGAGCATAGGCCCAGGGAAAACGAGTTCATTCATGACTTGATCAAGGTCAAGAAAATCATAGAAGACCTAGAGTCTCACATAAATGTAATTTCTTTATTTTCATTTAAGAGTTGAAAAATGGATAAGGATTCTAGATCCTTTCCACTTGTAAAAGATAAGATAGGGTTTGTA
>ML809026.1:97083-113168 GCA_009831015.1 Picea engelmannii
CAAAAGATAATGTATCAAAAGAAGAAAATGGAAGTTGCTAGGAAATTGTGTTCTTCACTGCAAGACGATCCCACAAAACTTGAAACTTCTGCTCACTGAAAGTCTTCATGAAGATGTAGAAATATTTATGGATCTGATGAAGTCCTTTGACAACCTGTCTAGTCTTGTACCTCTTGATCATGTGGACCCATTTGCACCTGAAAATATTCCTTTTTGGTGGAAGTGGAACCAGATGCGAAGTATGATTATTTAGGAGTGATTCATACTCCTTTTGCATGGTTGCTTTCCATAATCGATTTCACATATAATCACTGTAGAGTTGTAGATTATAAGATTGAACCATTAGCAATGCATTGGCATTGCAGGTTCTTAAGCTAAATGTACATGAGAAGGCTCCTCATGCTGAGATTGAGTCCTCCTCGAATCCAATGGATTCCCTGCAAGGATACCTGTTGCCTGAAGTGTGAATTGTTCCTTCTTGGGAATCTATTGAAGCTTCAACGTTGGCTTCTTATCTCATTGTACTACCTTCTTATTTCCATGTACATAATCTAAGTGTATGGAATCATCTCTAATGTTTGAAACTGATGGAATCACAAGAGTATATGCATGTTGCACTGGAGGTGCATGCAAAGTACTCTCCTTATGTGTAAGTAGAAAAGAGGACTCATCGTCATAAAACTTAGTGAATTTATACAACCTTTACTTCTAATCCACCTCACCAATTGCAATGATGGAATTGTCATGCATGTCAAATGTTGAAACTAAATCAGATGTAAATTCAACCTTTTTACCTTTCTGAGTGATATGATAAAATGGGAGCAGATTCATAGAAAGCTTTGGAACATGTAAAACATTCTCAAAACTACCATTTTGGAGTTCCACTCTCCTTTCTCCTACTACTGCTACTAGAGTTTCATCCCCCATGAGAATAGGGGGTCTTGAGCATGGACTAAAAGAAGAGAAAACTTCCTCTTTCGTTGTCATATGATGGGATGCACCAGAATCTATAATCCATGAATCAGATGAGGAATTAATTGCAACCAGGGCATGATGATTACCTTTCTTAGGAACATAATCTTCTTCTTTCTACTTCTTGACTCCCTCTAGAATGAAGTTTCCAAGGTTGTTTTGTCGAAGTGTTTGTGCCATAATATCGATCTGTTTCTTCATGCATGTGGATTCTTCATGATTCAGTTTATTGTAGTAAGTGCATTGCTTTCCCTTCTTCTTCTTCTTGGAATATGAAGAGTCTTTGGAACTTGAAGAATTGTTAAAGGGTTTAGAATATCCCTCCTTCTCATTCTGTTTCTCCTTCCCGTTTTGTTTGGATGACCCTTTTCCATCATGCATGGTGAGTGCATTCTCTTTGAGATCCTTGATGAGGCCCATCCGTATGAGTTTTGTCTTCTCTTGAGTGAGAGACTCAATGAACTAAGCCATCGTAGGCATTTTCCAATTTGTTCCAAAAAGACATCTTCCAGAATAGAAATTGGAGACATATACACAATATTCTAGTCCTAGCTTGGCCAAGATTGTTAGAATACATTCTTTCTCTTGTGTAGACTTGTCAATACCACATTCACCCAAGATCAAAATCAAAGATTTAAATTTAGTAAAGAAATCTTGTATATTATCAAAAAATTTAGGGTCTAAGATATTCAACTCTACCTCAAGCATATGACCTTGCATCTCATCTTGCTTTCCAAAGAGTCCTTCCAAGGTGGTCCAAATCTTGTTTGGAGTCTTGCATGCAGAAACATGAAACCATAGATCAATGGAGATTAACTCAAGAAGTAGTCCAGTGGCCTCATCCTTACGGTTCACCCATCTGGTCTTCTCAAGCGCTGATGTAGGTTCTGTTATTGTTGCCATCATCAAATTATACAATAATTTTCTTTTAAGTTGGAATGAAGCCTTCAAATTCCATTCAAAATAGTTGTACAGTGTGATTACTATCACCGGACTTGATTGAATAAGTTTCATCGCCTCCATCCTTGTTATTGATTCTGAAAAGATCCTGAAAACCCATATCATGGATTCCAAGATATGACAGATGGTTCTATGGCAGTTATAGATATGATAAAACAACTATATCTCCTCAAATTTGATGTGGATTTTGGATATATTTGGTGAGAATGAGCATCCCTATGTTATACGTCTCTGGTCCAAATTTCACCCTGACCCAGATCACAGATTTCGAGATATGGCTATTTTACTATAGAAACCCAATTTTCTGGAGGGCTACTGAATCGTCGCACCCTAGAGAAGGAAAAAGTGCGACAATGTTGAATCATCACACCCTAGTGAAGGACACAATGCGACGATTGTGAAAAACTAAATCGTTGCACCCCAGATGAAGAACACAGTGCGGCGACATCGCACCTTGGCTGTGTATAGGTTGCAACGATGCCTGTGATCGTCACACCCTTCGATAGGGATAGGCTGTGATGATTCCGATCGCCGCACCTTTCAATAGGGATAGGCCGTGACAATTGCAAAAACTAGGTTTACTCAAATCCTTTTTCTCTCTTCTCTGGCTTGTCTGGTTTGCTCCAAGCATCTCGACTCTGATACCATGTCAGTGTTTCATGGAAACTTGCACAGGAGACCTAGCTAAAGCATACACAAACAACGATTATCAAGAAAATGAAGAGACATACACCATGAAGAATGAGAATCAATGTATATTATGATCTAATCAATGAGTGAGTGATCTTCACTCATATAGGAAATGAAATCCTATAATTAGGAATGCATGCATAATAGTGATGGTATAAAATTAGAAAGTCTAAAATAGAACTAGTCAGTTAACTCCCACTGAACTAGTGTTACTCCCACTAAACTAGTGTGCCGAAAATATAAATTTCTCCAACATTTAGAAGGTTTAGTCTCTATGTTTAAGGAGGTCTTGTTAATACAACCTATGAAATAAGAAAGAGTATTGGGAGAGTTGGGGGGCACATCACCCCAAGTTTGTGTTGGGGAAGTGACCCTATTGTCTCTAATAATTACTCAAGTTCAATTAAAGAAGGAGAAGTGTCAATTTGAGAAGGGATATCTTATTTTGAAAAAATGTCTTTTTAAGGTGAAATATCCTAGATTAGGGTAGTGGATTGTGAACCTTGTCAAGAAAATAAAGAATTATTCCATTGACGGACATGAAAATTAGCTATAGTGTGAGTGTTTTATTTATGATACTTTCACCACTTGTTTGAACTAGGGAAATGATCATCATCTAAATCTATGTGATGAGTTGTATGAGTGCTTGTTTAAGGAGGGAAATCCTCATGTTCCCCACAACATTTAGGTGGAGGTACATAGGGTTGAATGAGAGGACATGATAGAGTTTTGGATCAATTGATATTCTATGGAAAGAAGGGTTTCCTCAAAGAGTCTCTAAGTTCCATATATTATCTGAGGATTCAGTCTTTAAGTTGTCCTGTGTAACACACAAATTCATCACATGTCCTACATGAGGTGGTAGGTTTTATGTCTACTTGGATAAGAGAAAGGGGTAAATATGTATGATCAAATTGGGTGGGAGGAGAAGGGATAGGTGTCAAGTTAGTAGGAATTGGAGAATATCCTCCATGATTAACTCGGCTTATATATCAACAAGGCTAAAGCTTCTCTATGTTATAAGGTTGGGTAGGAATTTTTGTACGAGTACTTGGATTACTAGTGTGAGGCAATTAATACTACTCATTTGAGTGAGATGATATAGATTAGATATGTTTTGAGAGTAGAGTTGGTTGATGTCAATATGGATGGAACTAGGGAAAAAAACACTAGAGGAGGAAAAAGAAGACTCTATACTCCAAGAGAGAGAGAAATAGGGAGAAAAGGATACAAGAACGAAGCCCTGTGCTTCAAAACATAGGGTAAGGTTGATGGGAACTTCCCATTGGAGTCTTCAAAATGTAGTATAGATATGGATTCCTTCTACCATGAGGAAGGAGCAAGTGGAGTCACCACTTGGTTTTAGGGAAAAATCAAGAAATCTTAAGGGGGAGGAAGTTGACAAGATAATGGAGAAAGTCGACTATATTAATTAGGTTTTTAATCTTAATTAGTTATCTAGGGATTTAGGTTCATTATGATACTTACATTGAGGCTCTAACAAGTAATTAACAAAGGAAATAAAACTAACCTTGTTGTAGGTGTCAAATCTTCTTGGGCTGAAAATGAGAGTCCTAGTAGGCCTTTAAGATAGTCTTCCACCTCCAAAAAGAACCTCCACATGTAACTCAATCCTTCTACAAAACATACTTGTAATAATATCTAATACAAAGTGATATAAAAAACTAGGACTAACATATATAATGATGTAACAATGAAGTATTGAATAGAGGAACAAGTGCCCTCATAAGGGTTTGATACCTCCCTTTTCCTAGTTGTGTTGGAACTTCTCTTAAAGTGGAGAGTTGAATTGTCCAAGGTATGAGGCAAGACAAGGTCTAAGAATATGCCTTAGGGTGAATCAATAAGCCTACAAGGTTGGATCCAAACTAATAACAAGAGATCCATGTTGAGGTGTTGGAGAAGAAAAGTACAAGTATCCCAAGAGCTCAATAGGTGGATTATAAAGTTAGATCAAGGTTTGACTCCCATTTAATTATGTACCTACATATTAGGGATTAATATAGAATATTCAAAGAGACTTTATAAATAGTAATTGATTGGAGTAAATAGGCAAAGAAACAACCTCAAGGTATAGGTGAATATTAGAGAGAATATTAGAGAGAATGAACTATACAAAAAATTTAAATCATGTGATTTGACCTTATACCATTAATGTTTGAGACCATATCATGGTGATTCCACAAATACATGATCTTTGTTCTACAAGCCCCGAGATTTGGTCTTGATACAACCACGCAAGATATGATTCACTTGATGCCTTGAGACTATGAAAGATTCAAGAATATTAAACTCATTTCACCCCATAATTAGAAAAATCCAAACATATTTGGGTTTTCGTGGACCTATAATGAAGTATCCTAAGTGACCATGGACCCAATCTGGGGATTTCCCCCCAAACTAGAAAGGAAATACCCCAAACAAGTGTTCTAAAGGGACAAAGAGAACCACAACGAACGTTTATGGTTCAAAGGACAAGAAAGAAGAAGCAAAAAGGGACCCTTCTTAAGAACTAAACATCCTCAAGATGTTCCACACCTAGGTAAGGGGTTGAAGGAAGGTTGGCCAATAAAGAACGACAATCGAGAGATATCATTGTCATGACTGTGTGGGTCATGCATGGACATGGCATGGAAGTAGGCCACATTATGACATCCCTAGTGGGTAGGCATATGTGAGTACTAAAGTGTGAAATCGATATGCTACAGTTGGGAGAAAACCAAATACCAAATTCAAAAAGTCCAAAAAGTGAGGCCTAATTTTTTGTGTAGAATCTAACCATATCAATTTCAAAAATCCTAGTTAATGTGATAGAATGATCTTTGAGTCTATTACTAACATTGTTGGTAGTTTTGGGCAGTGGTTTAGATATGGAAAGATATATAAATGGGTTACTTGTGTGTGGTGTGAATCATCCCCACATTTATGACTAGGGATTAATAATTTAAAGGTGCAAGTCCTTGAGTTAATGTGATAGCATCCTCCCTCAATATAGTACTAACATCATTGACAATTTTCACATCAACCCTTATGGGTTGTGCATGGGTTTGGTTCAAGGGTTATGTTCATGAGTTAGATTACCTAACACATTAATTCACTAATATAAAACCCTCTAATGTGCTTACCCAATAACCCTATCCCAACTCCATTTACTATAGGGATCATAGGCCATGTATAGTTTCCTAGATTGCCTAATAAACACTACACAGTCAATGTTTATCCCATAGGTGAGATATAAAAACCATTTTAAGGATTGGTGCATTAGAAATGGTTCTTACAACCCATGGAAAAGTCCAAGGTTAAAAGTTGAGGTGTTAGGATATATTATTAGTCATTGGGGATCATGGTCCATGTGTAGGTCCTTGTTCCATCACAAGTCCTCAATAAAGAACATTTGGTTTGCAAGTTCAATGGGGTGGCCATTTATAGGTTTTTTGCATCAAGGATGGTTCTCATTGTCTAAGACATGGTCAAGGAAACAAATATAGGGTCCTAGTCCATATGATTTGTCTTCAGGGCTCATGCAACATGTGTGGGGCCTATTACTGCAAATTTTGACATCATTAAAGTGTAAAAGTCCAAACCCCTGGATGATACATTTGGGTAATTAGGGGGTTGGCCACTGTCACCTCACCAACTCCCCTCTACTCTTCAAGCCAACTCAAGGGAGGCTTCCCTAAATAGGATTGTTGGAATTGTAATTCAATGGAGTGCAAAAGGTGACTCGAAGAGTAAATTTACAAGGCATCAAATGGGAGGTTGTCCTAAAAGTGGAAAGAGGACACTATGATTGAAAAATACATGTATGAACTCCTTCCCTGCAGCCCTAAATTGCAAAGATATGGCTAAGGAAGTTACATAAGTAGGAAACATCCAACACTTAATGAGTTTTACAACTATCAGGAGTTAGGTTAATGTGTATTCATCCATAAATAGAGAAGGAAATACAATCATGAATAAAATTTCAATGACAACCTCAAATGAAAATGGAAGGAGTATACCAAGTTATTACTCCTTAAACATGTGTCAAAAACAATTCCAGCAAAACATATGCAACAATAAAAATATGAAAAACAGCCTCACCCACAAGACAACTTTGTAGTTCCTCCAAGCACATCCAAAATATTGCATTCAACTATAAGAAAAGGGTCCTCAACCATGCCCAAAAAAGTGAGGGAGCTCCTCTTTAAAATGAGTCTATAACTCAACCTTTCACAATAAATAAATAAAATACATATCCCTTTGATTATAGAAGATGCAAATTATATCACTTTGATTCTAAAAGATATTGGAAGTATACAACTCTTCGAAAAAACCTTCAAGAAAAATGGCCCACCTTTGTGATACCCCAATACATGCAACATACCAAAATGAAGGCCCGACTGATTAGATGATGCCATACCCATAATTGGTGAGAAATTTGAAATTTATTCCACAAGCTGTTAGGAGAGGCAAAGAAGGGGGCGACCTCATATCATGTCCACGTCCATGTCCCCTACATCCAATGTAATGGGCAACGGGTTTAAGGAAGTGTATCGCTTCATCCATGAAGCAACATAAAATGCTCCACCAAAATTTTAGCAAGGAGGCTTCCTCTGTGCATACAATGAGATATGGATGGATCAATGCAATGAGACATCAATCGGTCGCTGTACAACACGATGTGAATTAACTCGATTTCAAAATCAAAGATGTTCCTAATGTGCCATCACGTGGAGGTCTAACATATTACTCCATGGAAGAAGGTATGGTTCCACCTAAAAATAAATAATGTATAAGTGGTGGCCCCTTTTAAGAATACAACATGAGATTATTCCCCACATTATATTAATGTTTACTTCCTCAACATATGTGCCACTTTGTGCACATGGGTGAATATTATCTAAAGTGGGATTGGCTCCTTATAACATTTAACAAATGCTCCCCATCATCATAACATAGCATAGGGGTGGCCCTATGTATAATATAACAATCACTTAAACCTAGTCATTTATAAAATAATACAAAATCATTGCCACATATATGCCATTATCTAAGGGTATATTATATAAAGTTTTATATCATAGAAGTTTATATTACTAGCACACTCACCATAAACCAACTTCAAAGCAAAAGGATTCCAAGGAAAACCATGACAACATCCCTTGAAGATATACTATGAATCAGGACTAAGGAACATTTCATAAGAACCAAAGCATCTTAACCATAAACTTCTAAGCCATGAAGCTCCATCAACCAAGATATGCCATCATGAAGAAGAACCAAGCCATGACAATCCACCACATAAAGAACTTCTCATCCATGCTACTAACATCCTCCACCAACATCTTAACCTTTGGAAGGCTAGGATCATGATACCAACCTGCAAAACTCTGAAGCATGTGATCAAAATTACATGCGCAATATGGTGGGTAACAGGGCTTAAAATCACTAGCCCACTAACCTAAACCATGATCCTATAAATGTCATGGATAATATGTCTCTATTATGACGTTCAAACTCATTACATCATCGTTCTAATTTAGTTTTCATTTGACATTGGTTTTAACATGCTTGTGACTTGAGTTATGTGGGCATGTTTGGGGGTATGTTTATAGGAAGATAAGGGTTAGTGGTTCAATGGTTATGGGTTATGAGTTATAAGTCAATGTGTTAGTGGGTCAAGGGGTTAGGTGATTTAGGGTTTAGGGATAGGGGGTCTCTAATACATTAACTCATAACTCCTTCGTACTTATCCCCAAATCCCTAACCTACAATAACTCATTAACCCTTAATCCAAACTAAATCAAATTAACCCACTCACTTAATCCATGCACCTAAGCCACACACATAACACATACATTGAGTGCACTCATTAACTAACCCATGCACCTAACCCATACATGTAACTCAAGAACATGAGTCAACATAGGTAACCCATGCCATCAACCTATGCACCTAACCCATGCAATGAACCCACGTGATAAATTTTTTTGTCTCATTTTATTGAACTTCCGTTAGATTGGCATTGATCCAATGGAATGGAAACTTGACCCCACTTGTTCGAGTAATGCATGAGCTAAACTTTTATTTGAGAGGAGAATGGTCATTAATGAAATGCATGTTTCTTATCTAACTTGCTTATGTGTGTCCTTATGTGAGTAAGGTGCATCGCTTATGTGCATGCGTTAGGTGCATTTTTTAGTTGTGTTGCTTATGTTTATAAATTCAACATGTGGGTTATGTATTTAACATATTCTTGATTTTACAATATCTCTAATTCAAAATTCTACTTGGTACTAGTGCTTTCATAGGTGTTCCTGTGAGGTGAGTTGGATAGGCAAATAAACTCCTAGTTTGTAGTCATGTTTGGGGTTAGGTTCCTAAGGAGTTAGGGTTAGTGGGTTAGTATTTATATTGGGGTAAAAGGGGTTCCAAATCAATGTGTTAGTGTGTTAGTTGGTTAAGGGTTTAGTGGATTCATGGTCTAGGTTTAGGGGGTCAATAACCCATTAACTTGTAGCCCCCCAAGATATATCTGGTTTAATTGACACATGACTAACCTTTTATTGGTGAGGAGAATGGTCACAAATGAGATGTGTGGGTTAGATGCATGGATAGTTGTATAGTTTAGGTGCATTAGCTCTTATTTTAATAGGAATGTCTTCACTTGTGTCTGGTTTTGTAGGCTAGGTATGTGGTAATTAGGTGCATTGGTGCCCCAAATGACCATACAAGACATGCATTGGGAATAATTAACCTATTTGTGAACTATGCCCACCATTTCAAGGATTGGCACAACAATTGCGATTCTTTGTGCACATATCATGGCCTAGGGCCAAAACCTAAGGTCGTAGGCCATAACATTTGTCTATGGGGCTCATGGCCAATGTGTGGGCCCTTGTGCATCACACGTGGCCTAAATAAGGAATATTTGGGTGGAATGTTTTTCATTTGAGTCATGCCATCTAAGTCTTGGATAGGAAACTCGAGTGTGACAGACTCTTTTTGTTTTGGTGCTTCCACTTCCTCACCCATGCCAAGGACCTTATTCCTTTAGAACGCTAAGGATTCACTTGATTCAACCGAGAATTCGGGCTCCTCAATAGGATTCCCTGGGTCACTTTGATCTTTAGGATTTGGAGTTTCAGAAGCAAGAGAGTCTATAATTGCATTAGTTGTAGAGTCAATCCTAGAGGGTCTGTCAAGGATATTAGATGTTATTTTCTCTATTGGGAATCTAGGTTGGGTTACTCGTCCTTCGGATTTATATGCTAGAATGTTGTGAGTGGATCCTCCCGCACCATGTCCCCGAACGTTCTTGGTTCCTCTAGTCATACATTCTAATGTGTCCTAGTGCATCATACCTTGGACAAAGGTTATCAAAGGGGTAGTCGATAGTTCCCTAAGGTTTGCTCTAATATGCTACATTTTCCTAAAATCAGTGTAAAACAGATATCCTAGTCCTTTTAATGCCTCCCTAGAAATGGTGCCAAAAATGACGGTGTTTTGGTTTACCCTCCTAAAGTTGGTGGCAAGTTGAAATCACTCAGTCGCTTAATTGGCAACCTGGGGTCAGTTAAGCTTGTGAGGCAAAGTGTGTAGTATACACAGGTCAAGGTTCTATATTAACTGATATTTAAATTATATGTAGTGATGACTGATTTTAAGTGTACAAGAAATGAAAAGAAAAGTAAATCTATACTAATGCAAATCCAAGTTAACATCCAAAAACATAAGAAACATTCTACTACTCTTAAGTTTGGGCTCAATCAAGGGCGCCACTTATGTTAAAGCCATCATGGATTATATCCCATGCTTACAACATTTCTGCTCTATTTTATCAAGCTCAATTCTAAGAGTAAGCTAATTCTGTAACAAACCAATTCTGCATCAGCCATAACCTACAGGAAATAAAATTAACAAATTTACAAAATAAACTAAATGCCAAAACGAAATAACACAGCAGAATGAATTAACATAATGGAGATCAAACGGTTTACATGTATATCTCGACCTGTGCGCTAGCTACGGGACTACCAGATCAAGCTTATCCCAGAATCCTGCACAGGAATAACTTTGCATATATATATATATATATATATATATATAATCGAAAATGGTTATAGAACAGTAGTACTCGCTCACACACGAAACGTCTGTCTCCTTCATAGAGCATCTTCCTCTTCCAAGAATGGAACGACAGTAAACCTCGAGCTCAGGGTTTGCAGTTTTCAATTACAACAAACAATAAAATGCCATGACCCATGACTGGCTCGCGCGCACTGAACAAGCATATACCAAAACGACTCGTTGTTGATCCAATCCATTCGGACATTTGACTATCTAGATCTGGCATCGCGAAGAAGAGTGGGTTCAGTGCTGAAGTCGATATTTGCTTGATCATATGATTCTCCACACTATGAAGGCCGTCAGAGTGGCATTTTTTAATAATTGGGCAGGTGTCAACCGGTTGAAAATGTTGCCCTATTTGGTGATCAAAGATACACTGTCACGACCATGTGAAAAATACTTGGCTACCTCGTGCCACAACCCTTGGGATGAGCTGGGACATGCTTTGATCTGATTTGGAATAAGGGTAAGGTAATGACTTTATTTGTAATAAGGTAAAAGTGGCACTAATAGATCAAGAAGGGACATATAGGTGTCAAAAAGATGTCAAAAATTCATCTCATCGGTACTGTATTAATTTTGACACTCAACTATACTCCATATTTCCATTTTGTTGAGGAATATTTTTACATTTCTCTTAAATTTGAGGAGAGGTTGCAGAAAAGGAAATAAAGTTTCATAGGAAGAGGAACAAAAGGGAGAGGAAGAGCACATGGAACAGGGAAAACCAATATAAGGAATGATGAAGATGCAAATACCAGTAACCAAAATTCAAGAGGAGAAAATAATGTTGGCATACATAGAGAAAGTGGCATAGAAGTGGTAGAGAAGGTAGATTTTATGGCACATGTTTCAACTAGACACAAGATAGCCATTCACAATAGATACGAGATTTAATCATGGGAAACTCAACCTTGGGAGAAAACTCAACAACTTTTCTTACAACGAATTCCAACCAATAAGTACATCACTATCAATATGAAGAAACCCAACACATAAAGAATTTCACCATTGTATGAGGAAGAACCCTAAAAGATAGTGAACCCTAGACAAGATAGCGCACCTCAAAATTTGCGCAACTGGAAACTGGCAACTGCAACTGCAACTGTAACTGCAATTGTAACTCGAAACTGCAATTGTAATTGGCAACTGCAACTACAACTGCAACTGGGACTTGCATAGTTGATGAGAAGAACTGTGTTTTTTTTGTGTGTCAAAATGAAATGATCAAGCCTTTATTTATATAGTTTGAGTCACCTTTAATTTACTTGTGGGGCTGACTTGTACTTTTGTCTTCAATATCTTCTTTAATGATTTCCAAGGTTTCTTCAATGGTTTATCTGGTCTTCTTGGCATTTCTTCTTCACTAGAAAAGTTGTTCATGAGCCTTGTTGATGTATCATCTCCTTACATGCACATCTAATTATATAGAGCTCTAATGTTGAGTAGATCCATCGAGAAGCCCCTCATCACAAGAGGTCTCTTGAGCCTACATATTCAACATTAGACTAGACTTGCAAACGAGTCAAACGTGCCCTATAAAAAATAGATCACTCCATCTTGGAGTAAGCAACGTGAGAGCATATCAAGTTTTTTTCACTCCTTGTCAAATCAACATGACTAATAGGAGAAAGACTACCCCTGGGCCATTTACCCTTAGCCAAATCAACATGGCCCCATGAGTGAATGTATCATTCTCCCTTGGTCAAATCAGCATGACTAATTTGGGAGAATGTCTTCCCGATGATGCTAACTGGAGAAACATCAACAATCCCTCTCAACAAGGGCAACATTATGCATCAAGCCAAGCTTGTCTATGAAGTATACAAACTTCACCTTAGACAGAGGCTTGGTGAGAATGTCCACAATCTTCTCATCTGTGGATATGTACTAGAGCTTTACTGCTCCCTTCTGTACCATGTCTAGGATGAAATGATATTTGATGTCAATGTGATTCGACCTGTCATGAAATACTAGATTTTCAAAAATCTTGACACAACTTTGATTATCACAATGTATTAAGGTCGTCTCTAGCTCCTAATCAAATAGTCTTGCAAGAAGATTTTGAAGCCATACTGCTTCGCGACTTGCGACACTAGTTGGGATATACTCCACTTCTGCTATAGTGAGTGGTACATAAGTTTTCTTCCTGATAAACCAGAATATCATAGTTGATCCTAAATTGAAGCATCACCCCAAGGTGCCCTTTCTGTCCATTGAGCTCCTTTCCCAATTGGAATCAGTATATCCCTGCAGCCTCACTTCACCACCTAAGACATATCTTAGACCATATCCAACTGTACCACGTAGGTGCCTCAACACATTCTTTTCTACAACCCAATAGAAGTGCCTCAACTCAACCATAAACTGGCTCGGGGTGATCACAACAAAGAAAATATTTGTCTTGGTGTTAACCAGGTACATCCAGGATCCAATCAGTTGCTTGTACATAGTGGGATCCACCAAATCTGAATCTGAAGTGGAATCACTCAACTTCTTCATATTTGTCATCATAGGTGTAGCCATGGACTTGGAGTCCATCATACCGAATCTGTTCAAGATCTTAACTGTGTACTTCCCTTGTTTGAGGAAGATCTCACGTGGTTTCTACCACACCTCCAATCCCAAGAAATAATTCATCAAGCCAAGATCCTTCATTTCAAACTTTGAAGTCAACTCCCTCTTGCACCCAACAATGAGCCTCTCTGCCCCCATAAGGAACAAATCATCAACATACAATACCAATATCAATTAATCACCATAAACAACCTTGTAGTAAAGGTTGGGATCTACATCACTCTTAGTGAATCCCAAACTCATCAAGTATCTATCAATCCTGGAGTACCATGTACTGGGTGCTTGCTTGAGTCCATACAAAGCCTTCTTTAATCTACGAACATGAGACTCCTTCCCAATTATCACAAAGCCCCGAGGTTGCTCTATATGCACGTCTTCCTCAATCACACCGTTGAGGAACACGGTCTTCACATCCATATGATGCAGTCTCCAACCCATAACTGAAGCAAGAGAAATAATAGTCCTCATGGAAGTGTACCTCGCTACTGGAGAAAAAGTCTCCTCACAGTCCACTCCCTCTTTCTCAGAGAATCCTCTCACCACAAACCTCACTTTGTACTTCTCAATGCTACCATATATTGCATGCTTGATCTTATAGATCCACTTGGAAGTCACCACCGACTTCCCCTCTAGTCTCAGAACTATCTACCACACCTAATTCTTCATGATGGACTGATGTCATCCTTCCAAACTTGTTGGCCTACTGCCTCCTCATAATTGGAAGGTTCATAATCAATGATGTGACCCATCAATGCCATATAACTCGAGAACCTTTGAGGTTGTTTTCTCGCCCTGAAACTACTACTGATAGCTACATGCCCCTTTGTATCCTGCAAAGTGTCACGAATCCATGATGACCTATTCCTGCTCACTGCAACATCTCTAGGTAGATCCATTGGTTTTGTTGGTTCTACTGACTCCTACGAATGAACATCTAGACTAGAGGGATCTGTACCCTCATCCTTCAGAGCCTCCTTCTCCTCACAATCAATCTCCATATGAGACTCTCTAGACCTCCTGAAGGATACCTCTTCATCAAAGGTGACATCACAACTAACCTCAATTTGACGTTGTCCTGGAATGTAGATCCTGTAGGAACTCGAAGTCTCATTATATCCCACAAAAGTACCCTTCTTTCCAGAAGGTTCTAACTTTGTTCTCTTCTTCTTGGGCACAAATACCTCATACATTTGTCATACCTCAAGAATGTGCAACTCTATGGCTTGATGAAGACTCTATCTCATCAGTCTGCCAAACATCTGATGCCATCTCGTCCGTGCCAAAGCACCTAAGCTGCACCCATCATAGCTCACCATCACAAGTCACCGGAAAACCATTCACAGGGTTGGAAATATGCCACAGAACATACTTTTGTGATCCGGGATCTCCACCAATCCACCAGAACTCCCATCTTGCCACACCATTGAGCTGCAATAGTTCACAACTCCTCGTTTGGACAGTCTGCTCCATGTCTCAAACTAGAGACCATCTAACATGTTGCCACCTAAGCTCCATGTCTCAAATTTGTCACATGTGACCTACCCGAAAAAAGAATAACAACAACACTCTAGTGTTGTACCCAACAATGTGTCTGAAGATGATCCCCTTCTCTTCAGATCCCAAGCTCTGATACCATGTTGAATTTTCAATTTTCAGATCTGATATTTATTTCCTTATGGTTTCAAATACAATTTTATGCCACTGTTATCGTAGAATAATTACACACTGAAAATCTCAACCTAAATAAATTTGCATTGGAAACAACAGAATCATAGAAAGATAGCCATGCACAGTGGACACAAGATTTTATCCTGGGAAACCCAAACTTGGGAGAAAACCCAACAATTTTTATTAAGAATAATTCCATCCAACAAGTACATCACCATCAATATGAAGAAACCCAACAAATAAAGAATCTATCCCTTGTATGAGGAAGAACCCTCCAATATAATGAATCCTAGACAAGATAGCGCACCTCAAAATTTGCACAACTGTCAATTGGCAACTGCAACTGGGACTTGCGTACTTGATGATAAGAGTTGTGTTTTTTTTGTGTGTGTCAAAATGAAATGATCCAACCTTTATTCATACAGTTTGAGTCGCCTTTAATTTACTTATGGGGCCAACTTGTACTTTTGTCTTCAATATCTTCTTTAATGATTTCCGGGGTTTCTTCAATGGTTTTTCTTGCCTTCTTGGCATTTCTTCTTCACTAGAAAACTCGTTCATGAGCCTTTTTGATGTATCATCTCCTTACATGCACATATAATTAATATAGGGCTCTAATGTTGAGTAGATCCACCGAGAAACCCCTCATCACAAGATGTATCTTGAGCCTACATCTTCAACATTAGACTAGACTTGTAAACAAGTCAAACCTCCCTATAAAAAAATAGATCACTCCATCCTGGAGCAGGCAATGTGAGAGCACCTCGAGTATTTTTCACTCCTTGTCAAATCAACATGACTAATAAGACAAAGAATGCCCCTGGGCCATTCACCACTAGCCAAATCAGCATGGCCCCGTGAGTAAATGTATCATTCTCCCTTCGTCAAATCAACATGACCAATATGGGAGAATGTATGCCCAATGCTTCTAATTGGAGAAAAATCAACACCAAAAACAAAATGTAGTTCTCTACTACTACAACAGAGAGTTCACAACATACTATATGAAATACATTCCAAGTTTATTTGTGTGTAGCCTATTTGACAAAGACACCTAGGATCCTAATTACTCTAAAAAACATAGA
>ML809027.1:0-31236 GCA_009831015.1 Picea engelmannii
ATTTCTTGTTTAATTCTTGTTCATACCTTTACTATTTTCTTTCTAACCTTTTGCATTGCAGCTGTCATGACTAGAAGAGCCCAACTAGGCATGTAAGTGCTCGCTTTTTGCTCACTCATTGACGAAAAGAGCACGAACACCGCCCGCCACGTGTCCCGTTCCTTTCCACGTCTACCCTCTTGCCTCCTGCGCTCGATCCCTTGCCAACTGTCTCTTCATCAACCTTCCTCGCCTTCCTATCTGTTCAGGCCTCGTCCACATAATCCGACGCCACCACCCCTGTCATGCGCCCCATCCTTCGCACTGGCCTCTACGCATACCCGTACTACAAGCCGTTCAGTTATTCCATGTGGCAGCGTGAGGAGTACTCCATATCCAGAAATGCTGAGTTGGTTGGGCCATTCTCAATCCCGATGTTGCAGTTATTGAAGCGATTGGTGGTGGTTAGACATCGCCTCTGCCTTAATGAGAAAGCACGACCATAAATTTAAGGTACGTTGATTCGCCGTTGGAACTGTCAAATAATTAAGATTGCATCTGACATAAGTTGCACGATCTTTCAGATGTTGACTGTCAGAAGACATGCAGATGCAAAGCTTTCAATGCAGTGTCTTGATTTCGCTGTTGTTGTTGTTTTGAGTATATGAAGGCGTTTTTGCCATTTTTGTATCCATCGATGGTTGAGCTGAGCTCCCAGTTGTAAATCTTTAATGAAGCACTGATACTCTGGTTATGTATGCACTTTTGAGACTCCTTGCCTAATGGATGCCAATTTCTTTTACGTCTTCGTTACATTGTGTTAGAATCGCTCGGAATTGGAGGATCCAGTCGAGCTATAGCTGTTATAGGATGATGTTGGTAGGATCACTATAGCAATTATAATGTTTCTAGCCCTCTCTTGTGATTTTCTCAACGCTGAGTGAATTGGAATTGGAGGATCCAGTCGAGTCCTCCTTGGTTTCTTGAGACCCTGAACCGAGCAGATCTTGCATTCAGTGTCTTTCTTCTGCAAATAGCCGTAAGCTTGCTGCCCAAAGCTGTTTGTTCATTCTGCTCACTAAGTCTTCCACCTACTCACCCTTTTATCAACCCACTGGCTGAAGTTGGATCAAGACCTCCTTTGTCACCATATGTACCAGACTCAGTCCCCGAGTTAGAGTGATATCTCCTTGAGTTTTCCTCCATTCGATCACCCCTTTAAAACAAATCGTGACATTAACTAATGGGCGTCGGGCTCTGCTCCTGCAAGCAATCCAGGAGTGACTTCCGTCGCCAACACTGGTGCAACAATTCCTTGTCCTCTCGTACTTCTAGTATCCGAAATATCAAAATACCGAAATCTCGAAACTTCGGTCCTCCTTCTCCTGAGAAATATCAACGGCTGTGAGCCTCCGTGATCCAAGGGATCAGATCCTTTTGGGATCTCATGGGTCAAGATTTCCGAAATCTCACCCCTGCATCTTCCGTTAGCCGAAATACCGAAATGCCCTTTCAGGGTTTCCCCCGAGACCTCACCTGTATGCACCTTTTCAGGACTTGTGGATTTGCGATTTCATGAATCCTCCGTAGAAAATGTTTTCTCCTTGACCTCCCGGTATCTGAAACCCTGATATGCTGAAATGCCGAAGTTTCTGCTCCAAAGGAAAGTTGCGTTTCGTGACTTCAGGGTTCTCACCGTGAAGTGCCTCGGTGTCTTGTCCTCAGGATTCCCGAAATGCTGAATCCCGAATCTCCAAAATACCAAAATGATCTAATGGCTCCTCTCCTTTACATATGAGGATTAAACCTCGTGCAACTCCTCCTAGATCCGATGGCTATTAGGTATCCATGCAAGATCTGATGGTAGCTGTACTTCCTCCCTGAGCTTACGCTTTCTTCCTTCTCCTAGAAGATTTTCCAGGTTCCAATGGTCTCTCCCTTTGCTTCCTATGCAATTCCTGATGGTTTTGGACCTCTCTTGCGTTCTGAAAATGCTATCTCTCCTAAGATTTCGGGACTTGTGAAACCTTGAAAGGTTTTCCCCAGATTCCTGCACTCCTTACAGCTATTTCTCTGTGCACAAAGGCACTCTTTCTTCTGAGATTTCTTTCTCTGAAACCTTGAAAGGTTTCTCGACTTCTACGCTCCTTGCAAAGTCTCTGCACACAAATGTGCTATCTCTTATGATATTTTCAATTTTGAAACCTCTAAGGGTTCCTCAACTTTTGTACCTCTCGACTATTGCTCTGTGCGCTAAGGCACTGTTCCTCTTGAGCTTCTGAACTTGAGATAAGTTCACTTTGTGCACACTCCCTGTGCTTGACGAGCCTTCAGATGACTGTCTGTCTGTCAACATTTTACTTAGGTGTTGGCCTGGTGCATTTCTTGCACAGGTATTTGTCCTCCTTGAGCTTCAACTGCTCAGACCCCAATGGTCTCTGTTCCTTTCTCTCCTTAAAGGGATGGAAATGCCCTCTGGAAATTTCTTGCTCAAGCACACCTTGTTGAGCCTACAGGGTGTTCAACAACCCTGTGAAGGTCCTCTTTTGACACTTCTTCTTCTCTAAAATCAAAACAAGAGTTCCTTTTGTGCCCTCAACACTTTCTCAATGCCCTCCTGGCAGAGATTCCAGAATCCTCAGTGATTCTTCCTTCTCAACGAACTCGAAACATAGTTCTTCTCCTAATGCATCCTATGAATTTTCTTGATGCCCTCTTGGCAGAGCCTTACCGAATTATCAGAAATTCTATCTTCTCTGTGCCTTCTATGGACCTGCTCAATGCCCTCCTGGCAGAGCTTCTACAGAATCCCTCAATGATTCTGGTCTATCCTTTTCTCTCTTCTGCACAATCTTACCTACAAGGTATTCAAAAACCTTGAGGATTCTCCCTGACTTCAGCTGGTGAACCCTCTTGGCATGTCCTTTCCCAAATTCTGCAGAATTCAGGAGTGAATCTATGCACTGGACTTCAAAACCTACAATGTTCTGTCACACCTTCTTGGCATGAAGCCTCAAAGAACCCCTAACCTGAAATCAAAGAACCCACATATAGCATAACCTATATATCTCTGCAAATGCACACTTAATCATACATATACAACATATAAATACACACACATGAAGACATTCATCATACACAGAATAACATGTAGGAAAAATTGCTCTGATTGTATTAATCTTAAAATGCATCTTTACAATGTGTTTGAGCTTGGACTGCAACAAAGTCTTGACTCTCCTCTCTTCTCTTCTCTAACTCTCATAGATTTCTCCTATATCTCGACTCTACTCCCCCAACTATCTCTCTTCTTCATCCTACATACCAAGGATCTTTTACATGAGGGGTTTCTTTGAGCTCTTCCCTCCATCTCACCTACTCTATTCAATTACATTGAATTACATTGAATGGGATGTCTAGTCCGAATCGGATCTAGATCCCAACCTTAAAACCATTAAAGGCCTTCTGTAACTACAACCTTCTCAAAGGAACGACTTTGGCTCTACCAGCCTTACAAACATTTAATATAAATTTCAAATTCAAAATTTGAAACGAGAGGGCTGTGCCTCTCCTTCTTCATTGAATGCGTGTTGTGTTGGTTGATTGGCTGTCTTGGAGCGATGCTCTTGGATCACAAAGGCCATTTGTATTTAAGTAAACAATCAAAGCTTAAATCCACGGTACTTTCTGAGATTCATGCTACACCCACAGTGGGGCACTCAAGGTTCACCAAAACATATGACAGGGTCAAACGTTCTTTTTTCTGGGATGGTATGAAACAGGACATCCGTAATTTTGATGCTGAATGTGAGGTGTGTCAATGCAACAAGGGAGAAATAGTCAAATATCTGGGCACACTACAACCACTTCCGATTCCACCTGCTATTTGGAAGGATATCTCTATGGAATTTATTATCGGCTTACCCAAATCGGGGAATAAATCAGTCATAATGGTGGTTGTGGATCACCTTTCCAAGTATGATCATTTATGCACTCTTCAACTCCCATTTACTGCATCCACAGTGGCTCAAATTTTCATGGACTAGGTCTTCAAGCTTCATGGCATGCTACACTCTATTTTTTCTGATCGTGACCCAACTTTCACAAGCAATTTTTGGCAAGAACTGTTTAAGCTACAGGGCACCCAATTGCATTTCAACACAACTTATCATCCCCAGACTGATGGTCAAACATAAGTTGTCAACAAGTGTTTGGAAACATATCTGAGGTGTTTTTCCTCTGAAAAACAACATCAGTGGGCTCAATGGTTACCCCTAGCCGAATGGTGGTACAACACTTCCTACCATATAGCTACTCACACGACTCCTTTTGAAGCGGTATATGGACATAAGCCACCTTCAGTTCTCTCATACTTACCGGGTACCTCGAATGTCCAGGCGGTTGACCAAACACTTACAGTTTGAGAGGATATTCTTTGTACCCTTAAAGACAACTTGGTCATGGCACAAAATCACATGAAGCAACAAGCAGATCAAGGTCGCTCTGAACGTCAATTTGCAGAAGGGGATCAGGTGTTTCTGCGACTGCAACCATACAAGAAAACTTCCCTCAAGGCTGAGCATTGTCAGAAGCTAGCGCCCAAATTTTATGGTCCTTATACAGTTATCAAGCATGTGGGACAAGTCGCATATCAGTTAGCTCTGCCTAGTCAGTCGAAACTACATCCTATTTTTCATGTTTCATGCTTAAAGAAGGTGATTGGAACTAGGTGCCAAATTCAAACCAACCTTCCAGATTTAGCTAAAGAAGGATCCATTTGGCTACAGCCAGAAGCAGTTTTGGACCAGCGTGAGCATCGCCTGTGTCCGAGAACCATCAAGGAAGTGCTAGTCCAGTGGAAAGATACAACTCCAGCAAATGCCACTTGGGAACCAACTACCATTCTGCAACAATTTCCACATCTCAAGCCTTGAGGACAAGGTTGTTTTTAAGGGGGTGGACATGTTAGGGTCCTAACCCACACATAGGTAGATCAATATATTTGGATGTAATAAAGGTTAATATTAATAAGGCCTTTCAATAAAACAGAATAAGGCGAATGTAAGAAGACCTAATAGAAGCTTCCGATTCTAGAAGGATCTTCCTCTATATGCTTCTCTTGATAGACATATTTAGTATAAATAAGGGTCGAGGGTATGAAAACCCTAGCTTGGAGATTATTGTAACAGAGTGCTGCTCGACTGGAGGTTGCCCCCTCAAAGAGGCCCGTGAACATTGCTTTCTGAATCAAAGTGCTATTTCTGTTGTTGTTCTTATATCATTACTGTGTTATTGTGGAGATTATGCTGGTTATATTACTGTTATTCTGCCACTTCTAGCATTTTATTTCTATTCTGCATATTTATTATATCTGGTATCTTGCATTCATTTTAGGGGTGATTCATCCATTCATGCATTCATTTAGTCAACCATTCTAGGATCATTCACTCAGTTAGTTAGTTGTCCACTGTACCTTCCTGTCACTGTACCTGAACCTGTATCCATACCCATACCTATTTTTGTACCTGGTTAGATTCAGAGATTGACTGAAGAAGCGGGTTGTCAAGCCCGTGGGATATTGAAGAGGCGATTTGTTAGGCCCTTGAAAAATATATCAAGTTGAGAGAATTGTTGGGAATTGATTTATGAAGGTGCTAAACTAAAACTACATGGCTCTGAGACTTCCTGTTCGGCATGTTCCTGAAGCCCGAAAAGGAAGTGGGGAAACCGAAGGACTGTTGAGTAGAGAAGGGGAAAACTTCTTGGGGTGGGGCATGCATGTGGGGAATGCAAGATTGTAGTTTGTTAGTTTGAGTTGGCACCTGTGACAGAGTATTTTATGTTGTCTGTGATACATCATCCTGGTTAGGAATCCCTTTACCCGGGTGGAGTTTAGTCCCAACTCGGGGGTGACCCACTGTTGAGAGTGATGAGTAGTGTGGTCTAAGGCTGGGAGGTTCGTGGAAGTTCTACAGATAGTTGTTGATATTCTTACCGAGATAAGTGTCAATTGTGTGTTAATTTATATGTTGCATTATTATTTATGAGTTATATTTATGGGCATCTCATGTCTATGCTGCATGTATATGCTTACTGTCATTTCCTTATGAATCTGTGCATTTACAGAATGTATTTGTCTATTTACATTTTATATATAAAGTTCCGCAAGATTTCTGTGTGTATATGTTTTAATTGCATGCAATTCGAAAAATGTATGTGGCATAGCTCATGTTGGGCATGTTACACTATGTTGAGCAGAGAATGAAAGCGTTTTTTGGAGTAGCATGGTCCGACCTGGGTGGCTGGGGATGTTACATACTAAACCCACAATATTACTTTAATAGATACCCATTTTAATTCCTAAATTAAGTTAAAATATCAAGCCATCCTTAATTTCCAAAATCTAATTACTACATATATTTTAATTAAATATCCATTTTATTTAGGATATTCATAATCTTTATGACTTATCTATGCCACCTCTTATTTTTATATTCATAAATAATATGATCAATAATTAGCTATGATAGTAGTGCAGTAGCATTCATAATGGTATAAGTGTGCATGCAGTAATTTTATACTTCTATAGCTACAATATTCCAAGGAAAAGTATGATGAAATAAAATCCACAGAAGGAGAGTTTGAATGCTTCCTATCTATTCAAAATATGTGGCGACCCATAAGGAAAATTTAGGTGTGGGAGAAACCCGATCCTTAGATATTAGAAGTAAGAAATTGAGGTACATGATTACAAAAGTCATTTAATGATAAGAAAGGTCCGCAAGGAATGCGGTGAAAGAGACAACGGTAAATTCAACGAGGAACAAAAATAAAAACCACTCTAGTATATGACTTGGTGAACAATAGGTGACTAAAGATATCAATGCGTACACTTCTATCAGTTGTAAAGAAGGAAAATAGGATCGCTACGGAACTGGTGGAAAATATCGGAACCGTTGAATATGACGAAAGATTTAGGAAGTCCATCGATGCCTTGTTCTCCTTCCTAATTCCGCTTTCTAATCACAAATAGTTCATCGGTACCTCACAGCCAATCCTAGGGGTACTCTTCTTCCCCTTATCCCACTGAGCCACAAAGGAGCCACACACAAGAAACCAACAAGCAATAGCTCCAAGGCCTGCCTCACAAGGTAGAGCTTCCACTCTTTCTACAAGTTTGGTATCCCAAATATCACAAGTAAAACTCAGTCAAAACAATTTTGGCAGCATAAACTTACCAATAATAAGTGAGAGACAATTCCTTTCTACACCATTTGTTTAATAGAAATATCCCAAATGACACATGTCTTCATCCACAATTAATTATCTTTTTAATTAATTTAATTAGTATTATTCACCCACACACTTGTCACACTCTCCCCAAGTTGCATAAGAAATTACCATTTTTATTTTATTTAAAAAGACAATTTCCCACACATTCCCCATTTTTTTCCTATTTTCGCTCTTAGTTGTCCCTTTGTTACCCAATTTTTCATTTAATGAGTGTCTCCTAACTAGATCTTAGTTAGAGTTGCATTATGAGTCTTGTTCTAGTTAGACTACTGGTAGGTTGACTCAAGATTCTTTTCCAAGTGTACTCCTATTCTCTCATATTATTATTTCTTCTATTTTTAAAAATCCAATTTATTAATTTCACGCACACATGTGCATTTTATCTGATCTTTATATTTTTATTCACATTTTTCCTAGAATTTGATTCATCTCAACTCTTTTAATTTATTTAACATTTTTAATTAGTCCCTTAATTAATCTTAGACTTAGTCTTAGTCTTAGAATTGTATTGGGCTTTATAATTAATAAATTCACTGTTTAATTAATTATTTTAATCCAACAAGGTCTAATATTTTCAATGTTTTCTAAGCCACCTAGATTTATTGATTGAAGTTTTTAATTACGCGATGTGCCCTTCAAGACGCACCTCCGTGCTCCAAGTGTGCCTCTCGCCTTTGACTGGTTTTTGAAGTTTTTCTGACCCTTGGAGTCAACATTCCATTCAGTTAACCTTGTGAGAGACTAAGGGATTCTAAGGAATAAGGACTCCACCTTATTGCGTGCCCCTTAGAATCTTCATGAGTGATTGTATCCGTCCGCCTTCACAACATTATGGACCTCTCGAACTAGGTAATCATTAACCTACCATTCGACGACGACGAGAGTGATAGTAGGCTGTGACAGGGACGCTTTCACACCTCTCCCTCAATGTATGGTTTCTATGCATGGCCCCTCTACTCCTTATGTGAGTCAGATTAGAAAGCATCATCAAGACTGCATCCATTGACAAAAACACTATCAATAATCTATATACATAAATCATACTGAAATCAATCATGTGTCACATGTGCATAAAATGAAATACTAAAAAAAAATACCATCCACTCCCTGACTCGATATGGATTCCAAGGAAGTTCATCGATGCCATCAACATCCATAACCTATCATGTGCCATGCACACTCATGAAAACTCGTCAATAGCAGATGCCAATATATATACATCAATATAACAATAAGTCACAACACAACATCATCATCATATATAACCCATAATCGAAACAAAATCACAATGTACCATAACCAGATCACTTGCATGTAAGTGTATTGAAATAATAAGTCGATAAAAGTGTGCTCAGTAGAGAGGGATGTTACATATGTTACTGGATGAACATTTTGAGTGATAACTGCACCTACAACATAGTCAGATGCATCAATATCAATCTCGAACGATTATTGCATATCGAGTAAGGAGAGTACTGGAGTTGAGCACAGGTGATGCTTCAGATCATCAAATTCTCATTGTTGTGCCTTCCCCCATGTGAAATTTTCCTTGCAACCTCCCTTGGTCACTTGGATTAGGACCCATGCAATATGAGAGAATCCCAACATGAACCGTTAGTAGAAGTTGGCAATTCCGAGGAAGATCTAAAACTTAGTTAATGTGGTCTGGGATGGCTAGCTATGAATGACTTGGATCTTAGTTGGATCCACATGTACCCCATATTCATTGTTGGACGTAGACCTAGTCAAGAGAAAATGGTATTTTTGGGAAGAGAAGCATGAAAGGAGGAAATGACAACTAGAAGGAAAAGAAGCATGTAAGAGGAAAGCAGGTGAGGTGCGCATGCAAGGAAGACCTAACGACACTAGGGTTATGGTTTTTACAATGTATTGTAATGGTTGATGAGCCAAGGATATAAATAAGTAGTACTGAGAGGGAGGGAAGAGGAAGAAGAGAGGATGAAAGGTAGAAAGTTGTAAGAACTATACTATTCAGTAAGCTGGTGAGCTAGAAAAGCAGTGAGTGACTCCATCCCAATGGTTAGATCACAGGCTAAGGATCCTGGTGTGATATAGTTAGCCTCACAGGGATCGTGAATCCTGTTAAGGGGGCAAGATCTAAGATTGTAAAAATGTGCGGCGTGACATATTACTGCACCATAATAAAGAGCTTGAGACATAGATATTTCTGGATGTATCCCAGGAGGGGGTGAACCATGGTAACACATGTGCTATGATTGAATTTACGAGTCTCTATTGTTGTTAAGTGTTGAATGCTCGATAAATGACTGAGGTAACTAGTTAGGTCTTATATTTCACATGTATGAATGAAATAACTTCTATAATCAGATGTTAGACTGAATAAATAAATATTACAAGATACAACCACAGATCTTCACTCATTCTTAGGTTGCAAACACCTGAGTATTGTAGCTACCCATAGAGCTATCTCGAGTGAGACTATGCAGTGCACTCTGTGTGCTACATTTCCTTTTGGTCTACCAAAGGGGCTGATAGTTTTAGAGGGCCTTTGTTGGGAGCTTATTAAATATGAACCGGGGTAAATCTATGATAGTAAGGTAGGATCAATATAACCGATAAATAATCCTAAGTAGAAGAGTATAAATCTAACAAATGGTTCCATTTCCAGTTGGTTGGAACATGATGAGATTAATTATATGAGATTTGAGGAAGGCATGTCAAAAGTGTTGGCATGTTTTATAGAGAGTGTGTGCTTGTCATTGATGGCAAGATCAGAGTGTGCATCGATGGAAAAACATGAACAAAATAAGCTAAGGAGGATTAGCGTAGAGTCGCATGCAGTGCGTAGGTGTGCACCAGGGATGAGGTTAACTCATTACCAAAGCTCAAGAGAGATAACGTACTCAGGATCTCAGGCGGATCAAAGGTCGAGGCCTTTGACACTTAGAAATTCTTCTAAGTAAGGAGGATGTGTAAGCTCGGGCAGAGAAGTGACATTGATCATTGGATCCCATTCAAAATTCCCGATGACCGTCAGATCTAAATCCAGATAGGAGGAGCGCAAAGATGGAGGACAGATCTCTGGTGTTAGATCCGAGCGCAGGGTCCGACCATCATTGGATCAGGAAGAACCTGAACGTTCTTTAAAGTGCAAGATCGAAGCGGTGGTCCAACTCCATTTCATATTTTTGGATATCAGGGTTTCCGATACCGGAAGTTGGAGTGTCGAAACACTTTGCAACAAGAATGTCGAAATCGTGATATGATCTGAGTCATTGAATCAAGATCAGATCTAGACCGTCAAATCATAGGACACGTGGTGAAATATCATCATGTCACTGACTGGAAAGTCAAAGGAACGGGGTTCCCTAACCTCTCGAATTCGCGATATGTAAAATCGTGAAACTATCTTAGCCATCAGATCGAGGTTTATTCTAGACCGTTAATGCAACTCCATCTCGGAGTCTCGCCTATCGTGACTTGGAGTGACGAGAACCTCCATCTAAGGAACAGTGAGATGCGAGATCACAAAAAGATAAGGACCGTCAGATCACCAAGAACGTGGACCGTTGATTTGAGCTCCATCTCGGAGCTTCGCCTATCGCGAGTTGGAGTGAAGAGAACCTCCATCACAGGAATCACGATATGCGAACTCACGATAAGATCTGGACCATCAATACACCAAGATTATAGACCATTGATCCGACTCCATTTCGGAGTTTCGCGAATCGCGACTTGGAGAGGCAAGAAACATAACCACAGGAGTTCCGAAATGCCGAAACACGAAATTGTGAAATACTTTAGGCTTGTGGTCTCAGCCGGTGGTCACACCATCGAAGAGCTGAAGAGAAGAGTACGTGTAGACAAGCTCCTTTTCGGCGTTTCGGGGATCGCGACTTGGAAAGTCGAGAAACTTCACAACGAAATTAACGAAAAGGCGAAATGCGAAATCATGAAAAGCATGTTATGAACAAGCTCTTGGTCATGGCCATTGTTATAACCCTAAATTGCACCACACATGATTACTTGGCATTAGGCCAACTCATATCCTTTCTTTGCCAAAAACATTGTTGAACAACTCTTTGAAAATCCTCTTGTGTAAAGGCCCACGCGCCCTAACCCATTACTGCACGCGTGTACACGCTGGCTGACCCAAAACAACCCGCGTGGATCAACAAAAGCATGAAAAAAGGAAAGTTGCCAATGGAACAAAAAGCTATGGGTGAGTTAACTGAAACTCCTGGCCATGCATGGCCGAGGGTTCGTCCAAATACCTAGCTCCTTCTAGCCTATAAAAGAAGGGGCAGGGGTACCATTTGGAGGAGGAAAAATATAGCAAAGAAACTTTGCCCATTTATGTATTCCATTGTCCCAACCCTTTAGCCTTTCCTAATGCCAAAGGATATTTAAAGCAAAGCAGTTGAAGGACAAAAGAAGAGGAGCCCAGGATCAGGTTTAAGGAGCGGTGGCCGGTATCAACTTTTGTAAAGTTGACTCATTTTAAGTAATAAAGAGAATGCTTTTCCCGTCCCAATTCATGAACTTTTTATGGTTTGATTAGTTTATGTTTGATTTCTAACCCGTGAGTATATAAGTAGTATGCATGCATATTTGTTGCTCGTCTTGAATGCAGGTCATCTTTGGAAGGAGTATTGCGAACAAGTAATCAAGCACAACGGAGGATCGACATCAAATGCTAGTAACAAGGTAGGTGGATCTTTCCATGCATTTACTAAGAAAAGGGGATTTAAATCTAGGGATGTAGGTAGAAAGTAATTTCTATTCGGTCATATCTGCATGCAAATTCTGAACTCTATTTGCTAGTCCGTAGGGTGTTTTTCCCCAACAACAGAATTGGTGACCATACTGGGGAGAATCTCTAGGGTTCCTGGAATTTTATTTAGTTTTTGGGTAGTTTAAAGACTAGTTTTTCTTGCTTGTCTTTTCTTTTCGTTTCTATAAAGTCTGAGCTAGCAGGGAGTCTGGTTTTCCATATCAGATTTCCCTGACTTTTGCTTGACTGTGTTTTTTGGGACCTATAGAGGTACACGCAGCTTGCACAAGGCCTGAACGCGTGTACCCGCACCCTATCCTCTTACATACCACATGTGAACGCTAGCTGTAGAGGTAGCAGTAGCGTGTAGGAGTTCAGAGAACCTCAGAGGCAGTCCTCCTCTTCCCTGTCAGAATCACACATTCTTAGGGGGTTTTCTAAAATTCTGTCTGAGTCTTGTTTGCTAACAGTCCTATCTCAGATTGTTTTTGCCTTATTATTTTTCCTTGCATTATTTGTTTTTCTGTTACAAAGAGTATCCAAGCCTTCAAGGGATCCTGGTTATCAATATCAGTGGTCTCTTCCTGGTTTGGCCTGTCTGTTTTCATTTTTTCTTAGAGTTTAGATATACACGCAACCTGTACAAGGTCAGCCCGCATGTACACACCCTCTGTTGCTATTCAGCGCGCGTTCGCACACGTTCTGTTTGAGTGACAGTCGCGTGCTTGCACATGCTACTTTTTGTTAAGGGTGAGGCAGTCATCCTCTCCTTTGATGAGAGGTATTCCTCTCAGGTGTTTGAATCTATGTTTGAACAGTCAATAGCTTAGGATTATTCTTACCCTTAGCTTACTTTTTCTCATTTAAAACGTTGTTAGATTTTATTTATTTATTTATTTTTTATTACAATTTTTAGACAAGCGTGGGAGTCATTGTTTTTACTATTGCTATTGTGTGATTTTTTAATCTGATTCTTTGCGATCTGCGCTTTAAGCCATAATTGTTTTTCTTGGTTTTTTTCTTGTCGGTATTTTCCCTTTCTTGCTTTATTAGCACTTAAATAAAAAAAAATCTCTTTTCATTTTCTTCTTTGGTTGAAGAGTGTGTTTCTGCATCATTAGCTAGGGAAAAGTCTTTTATTTCATAAGTTTTTGCAGTTCACTTAGATCATAAGTAGCTCGTAGTCGAGTGAAATTCCTTTGAGTTTGCTGTCCAAAATCTTAGAAAAGTTAAAAAATCTTTCTTTTGAAAAGTTGTTGAAATTTTGCATTCAGTAAAAGTTTTGTTTCCAGCTTTTTTATTCATTTTTTTCTTTCGTATTTTACACACCATCAGTTTCACCCTCATACCCCTTGACGTAAGACAAATCCATAAAAGTAACGCTAAATTTAAAATCTACTAGACTTTTATGTTTGTAGGGTTCACAAACTAGTTCAGGACTAGGGCCTTGAATTAGGATTGGAGAGGAAACTCTTCAAGGCCATTTTAAATCAAACATTGGAGTTTGAGATAGGGAGTGTCTAAGTCCAGTTTCGTGGAAGTTATCCGGGACCCCCCTCTAACACAGGGGATAAACACGAGGTCGTGTGCGGAAAGGTAGCAGAGATAACCCCTCCAAAGCCAGACCAATCGTAGTGGAGAACACATATATAGGGCTTGTTTTGGGATTCCGTTGTTTTCATTTTCCACAGGGCTTCGTGGGTCTCGAATATGTTCGAGGTCCTAAGTTTTCTTTCGGACCATTTTCTCTCGATACCCTTGACAAGTTTCAGGCTCGATACCCTACTCATTGTGGTCTACCCGACTTTCGACTGTACTCGCCTGGTGACTGTTCGCGTGCTGGCAACCTAGTTGCCAATATTTGTTAGGGACATACACAGGTGACTACGGGGGTATATTGCGGTACCTAGGACATACATCAGCCCACGTTTTGTAGAGTATACCCAGAGGGTGCTTCCATCTTCGAGTTGCACTTGCACCGGTAAGTTGCTCTAGTGTTGGCTGTTGTAACTGTTCTTCCAATTAATTTAGTGTTTGCTTGTCTTATCTTCTAGGAATTTTTTTTTTAGTGTGTGTTACTTTTGAGCGTTTAGACTACCTTAGAGTGTCTTGGATATTCTCACATAGTGGAGGATCCCGAGCTCTGCTGGTCACGAAGGCTTCTTGGCCTGTCGCCGGTTACACTAGATCCACCCCCACCCCCATTAAGGCGGAAGCTAGACCAACAAGGGTCTTTTGAAGCGACCGGGTTACAAACCATTGTGCTCGAACAACCCCCAGAGGAATCGACCATTTTAAACCTTGAATCAACCACTCTTGGCTTGGTTGAAACCTCAACCACTGTTCTTTTGGCACCTTTTATTGTACCAATTCAATTTCACGTGCGCCAGACAGTGCCTCACACAACAATGGAAACAAATGCTATTACTTTTTCTGGGAATTCTTCAATTCCCATCATGGTTGTCACCACATGAGAGTCATCTTCTAACCTACCATCGTCGGTATGAGCCACCATGGTATCGACCGCAACTACTTCGCACAGTGGTCCAAACCCGTCTTTGGTGGCGGCCACAACCTTTCTTACACCTAGTGTGATAGGCCCTCCATTCTCATACGATATGCCTAGTTCGGGTACAAGTCCTGTACTGTCCTACTCCACTTTACAGACTTTGGGTTTGGGGGCAGGGATCTCTAGTGCTCCTCTGCAAGGTCACTTGGGGGGCACTCATGTCCCTTTTAACGCTTTTCCTTACGCAGGAGGTCATATCCCTCCTTCGTCCCCTTCACTTGATGGTTTGCATCAACAATCCGCCAGGAAACCTACACACAATAGTTTATTTGGAGCGGGGAGTCAAGGACCACCTTAACATAGTATGTCGATAGGTTCAACACCGTTTTCTTGGATTAAAACATTTGGTAACAACACCTTCTCGTCAACCGCTTTCCCAACTGGGGGCAACCCCATTTTTGGACAATCTACTCCTGTGCAGGGTATTATTCCTTCATAGGGGGAAAACCTAGCAGGACCTTGGAATTTAGGGCAAGGATCCTTTCCCTCCTCCGGAATGCCGATCTGGGGTAATTCTTTCCACAATCAATGGAACCCCGGACAAACTACTATGCCTATCCCCACGAGACCGGCATGGGGTAATCCTTCCCAAAGTCCTTCGAATATAATGCATGCCCAACAATCCATGTCCTATTTGGGAAATCAGCCGATGATGTCTCCATAGATGCAAAATCCTTACACTGGCCAGGGCCATGGTTTCTACCAGAATATAGGCCAACAACCAAACTTTTCGTGGCAACCTGGTGCCAGTCAAACTCCAGGACCCTTTTTCCCAGGTTATCAACAACAACCCAAACTACCTTTCTTGGCGACTTTACACTTGCCAGATTTGACGAGGTTGTTGAATGACCCCATTTGTCACGATCTGCGTTGGCCTCCTATGTCGACGAAGTTTCCTTTGGACATTCCAAAGTTCGAAGCCAAGACTAATGAAGATCCAGGAGATCATGTGACTACCTTTCATCTTTGGTGCTCATCTAACTCGTTGAAAGATGACTCCGTACAGTTGCAATTGTTTCAACGTACTCTCATTGGGCGTGCCGTGAAATGGTACATTGAGCTCGATCGCTCAAGATACTCTTCTTTTGGAAAATTGGCGATGGATTTCCTTAACCATTTCCAGTTACCTGTGAGATACGACGCTGACACATAGCTGCTCACTAATTTTGAACAGACAATAGCGGACCATATCTCTGATCACATCTGAGAATGGAGATGCTGGAAGAGTTTAATCAAAGTACCAGTTCAACCAACATTCCTTCTTGAGTGGTTCCTTAAGTATTTGGTCCCGCAGTTATCCAAAGACGTCGTGACATCCAGAGTTTTCTCTGAAGAAGACGCCATCATGAGGGCTCAACAGTTTGAGCTCATATATTCTCAGTCTAGTTTATTATACAACATATTTCCAGATGCACCACATTCAATACTGGATAAAACTAGATAGAGAGCTGGACTGCATGCCGATGGTATTGCCGGTTCAACACAAACCAAGCCCGCTGAGCAATTGACAAAGTAGTTGTAACAGTTATCCATACAACACATAGTGGCCAGCCAAACTACTGCTTTGGCTACTCCCCCTACCCAAATGTCGGAGGTACACACAGTGCAGTCAACTAACCCAAAGCCCCCCCAACAGCCTGAAGGGAAGAAAAAACAACAAAAGAAGGGTAAGGGGGATAAAAAAACCAATGATAATGCTGGCGGGGAAAACACTGAAAAATTGAATTCGAGGTATCCTTGCAACTTGTGTGCAAACGACCACCCAACCTATCTATGTCCTCAACTTGCAGAGGCCCAAAAATTTTTCATGCAGCAACAACAAGCGGTGTTGACAAACCCATTTCAACATGGGTAAAACCTATCTCAAGACTCTGCAAGTACAGAAGGGGGCAACCAAGAAAATTTCCCACCTCCGAAAAACACCTGGTCCGCGAATGTATATATGGTTAGGGGTGATGCTTTCATATCAACTAGAGCGCACGATTATAGTAAACCAAGCGCTTCTGAGAAAGGCAAAGAAGTTGACCTCCCATCTCCTCCTCTACAGATTGAGAAGACGTTGGGAGAAACAATGACACATTCCAAAAGGTGCAATTAAAAAGGATTCTCATAACCCAAACGCAAGGGCTTCCCAGAACTACTCTGTGGTGGAGGATTTATCACAAACCCCTTGTGCGATGTCTTCTTTGGAGGTCCTCCAAAGTTTCCCCTCTTAGAGGAAAGCTTTGTTAACCGCTTTGGGCTCTACTGAGACTTGTAATATGGGTACTATCATGTTAGATACAATCGACTTAAAACCTCATCTGCCTTACCATGTAGCATTTCAGATAGTAGTGGCTTACCCCACGAATTTTTTTACATGGAATATCTTCCACATAGTGGTCAACGAGGGCGCCTCGACATGCGTTATGTCATTGGCATGTTGGAAGGCCATTGGCCAGCCCGTTTTGTCTCCATCACCTACTCTCCTCACTACTTTCGACAATCGTTCGTTCCGACCACATGGAATCGTTCCTTCTTTCCCCATGCAGTTGGGAGGGAAGACTATGTGTGTTTAAGTAGAGGTAGTCGATGCTCCCCTCGACTATAACCTCTTGTTAGGGTGGATTTGGACTTATGCTATGCAAGTTGTGGTTGCTACAGTTTTCCGGGTCTTGTTGTTTCCACACGAGGGCTGGATAGTGACCATCGATCAATTGTCTTTCTCCAGACCTGATCCAGCTTTGGGGACATCCACAGTCCTGATGATTGATAATCCTCAACCAGGTGTCGTCAACGTAGGATTTTGTTTGTGCCCATATTTGATGGGTACCTTCGATTACCCACCTCCGCAGGGCGATATCAAACTTATATCTAGTCACCATAAGGTTGATATTTTTCAAGTTTCGTCGTTCCGCATGACTTACTTCGAGGATCCATGGATTCTTCCTTCCCCATCAGCCACGATGGATGAGACAGGGCACCCCGACATGTCCATGACCTTGTATTCCGTTGAAGTAGCATACTCTTTAGTCCAACAAGCTTCAACTAACACTGATCCGACTCCTTCACAAGAGTTAGATCCACTTCTAGAGCCTATTTGGGCTCAGGGTTCTCTCGCTAATGTCGATTCGTTAGACTTAGTATTGCCTTCTGATGAAGCAGTAATCGAAGCAATGACTAGTCCGGACAAAACTTGGGAAGATATTCACCACCGATCATATTTTCTCCTAGAGTTAAGCCGAATCAAAGCAGGAGAATTTACCGTGACCATGACGGGAGATCAACCGTGTCTTATTAATCTCTTAGCTACACATGAAATTTATTTTGAGGGTAATATGGAAACTATCGCTGAAACTATACCAATCAACATCTCTCGAAACCCTGGCGTCATGGAGAACGTTTTCGTCGGAGCGGATTGCTCCCCCGAAGAGATTCAAATCTACACGGATCTTTTCAAATAATTCCGCGACGGTTTTGCATGGTCTTATGAGGAAATGCCAGGTATCAATCCAAAAATAGTTGAACATGAAATCACAACGTATCCTGATGCCAAGCCTATTCGACATAAGCTTCATCCAGTTAATCCCAAGAAAGAAGTAGCCATCAAGATTGAGTTTGAGAAATTGCTAAAGGCAAGTTTTATCTATCCTATCCATTTGACTCAATGGGTGTCGAATCCTGTGCCGGTCAATAAAAAACAAGGCATGATTTGTGTATGTACCGATTTATGTGATTTGAACAAGGCATGTCCTAAAGATAATTTTCCAACACTGTTCATCAACCAAATCATTGATGAATGTGTAGGTTGCGAAGCTTTTTATTTCATGGACGGTTTTTCGGGATATAATCAAATCCAAATCAAACCCGAATACCAACAAAAAACGACATTCATTTGTCCGTGGGGTACATTCGCATATCGTAAGATGCCTTTTGGTATTAAAAATGCTGGCACCACCTTCCAGCGGGCCATGTCTTTTTCTTTTCATGATCTCAAGCGTATAGTCGAGGCCTATCTAGATAATTTAGTATCACGATCTCACAAGAGAACAGATCATCCTACACACCTTCGACTAATCTTCAAACGATGTCACTACTTTAGGATTCGCTTGAATCCAAACAAGTGCAACTTCTGCGTAACGTCGAGACGTTTGCTAGGTTTCATTGTATCAACAATAGGGATCATGGTCGATCCTCTCAAGGTGGAGGCAATAATCCAGTTGCCTCCCCCACACACAATCCTACAACTTCAGAGTCTACAAGGCAAGGAAAACTTGTTACGATGCTTCATCACCAACTATGCCAAAATAACCAAGGGATTTATGCGTTTACTGAAGAAAGATGTTCCCTTTTTCTGGGACGAAGCCACTCAATGCTCTTTCGATGCATTAAAACTCGCCCTCACAATTGCACCTCTTCTACGACCACCTAACTATAACAAAGATTTCTTATTATATCTGGCTGCCACAGAGTCAACCATTGGCATGGTTTTAGTTCAGGAAGATGATTCGTTCTTAGAATACGTGATCTATTACCTAAGCCGAGGCCTCGTAGGACTGGATCTCAATTATTCTCATATCGAAAAACTTGCGTTGGAAGCAGTTCATGCTATTCAACGGTTTCGTCATTATGTTCTGTTTCACAAGACCACCGTCATTGTTGTCGTGAATCCATTCCATTACATGTTGACACGACGGGTTATAGGCGGAAAAATCAGTAGATGGATAGTCATCCTCTAGGAATTCGACTTAGACTTCGTTTCAGCAAATTCCAAAAAGTCATTGGTCTTCGAAGAGCTTATTTTGGAACTTCTAGTTGAGTCAGGTGACATTGTGCCTGAGGAATCACCTATCTGAGGAGATATGTTTTTGATCACATCTTCAGATCCCTAGTACGAAGATATACTTATCTATCTCTAGACTTTGAAGTGCCCCACCTCTGATTCTCATGATGAGTGTCGGTGTATACTCCATCAGGCTAATATATAGCTCATACTCAATGATACATTGTATCAGAGAGGTGTAGACTGTGTCTTATGTCGATGTCTCACACATGAGGAGGAAGTCATCGTGCTCAATGATTTCCATACCGGAGCTTGTGGTGGTCATTTGTCTGGGCTGGAAACAACCCAAAAGATTCTACGAGCAGGTTACTTCTGGTTGACACTTATCAAGGATTGTATAGAATCGGTCAAGAAGTGCCATCCGTGCCAAGTCTTCTTGCGGAAGATGAGAGCACATCCCGCTCCTATGTTTCCTGTCATCACAGTTGGTCCCTTCACCAAGTGGGGGATTGATTACACTACTTGCTATCGTGAATCCATTCCAGTACATGTTGACACGAAAAGTTATAGGCGGAAAAATTAGTAGGTGGATGGTCATCCTCCAATAATTTAACTTAGACTTCGTTTTAGCCAAGTCCAAGAAGTCATTGGTCTTCGTAGAACTTATTTTGGAACTTTCGGTTGAGTCAAGTGACGTTGTACCTGAGGAATCGCCTATCCGGGGGGATATGTTTTTGATTGAATCTTCAGACCCCTGGTACGAAGATATACTTATCTATCTCCAGAATTTGAAGTGCCCCACCTCTGCTTCTCATGACGAGCGTAGACGGATACGCCATCAAGATAAGAATTATCTCATACTCGATGATACGTTGTATCAGAGAGGTGTAGACTGCATCTTGCGTCGATGTCTCACTCATGAGGAGGCCATCATAGTGCTCAATGATTGCCATACTGGAGCATATGGCGGTCATTTATCTGGGTTGGCAACAACCCAAAAGATTTTACGAGCAGGTTACTTCTGGCCCACACTTATCAAAGATTGTATCGAATCAGTTAAGAAGTGCCATCCATGCCAAATATTTTCTCAGAAGATGAGGGCACATCCCGCTCCTATGTTTCCTGTCATCACAGTTGGTCCCTTCACTAAGTGGGGGATTGATTACACTACATGCAACCCCCCATCAACAAGGGGGCACCGCTATATCATCGTAGCTGTCGACTACTTCACTAAGTGGGTCAAAGCTATGCCAACGTTTGAAGATGATGGAGAGACTGCAACTCTCTTCTTATTCAATCAGATCATAGCAAGGTTCGGCGTCCCGAGAGAGATTGTCACTAACCATGGCAATCAATTTCAGAACCAAATGATGACCGAATTAACATCAAAGCTTGGGTTACAGCAAGAGCATTCATCACCTTACCTCCCCCAAGCTAATGGGCAGGTAGAGGCTGTAAACAAAACTCTTAAGACTATTCTACAACGAACTATCAACTCAGCCAAGTCAAATTGGCATTTGATGTTATACTTGACATTATGGGCTTACCGAACATCTGTTAAGACTGCAACCAGTTTCTCACCTTTTCAACTCATTTATGAGTTGGAGGCAGTCTTTCCCATCGAATTTCAGATCCCATCTCTAAAGTTGGCAGTACAATTATTGCCAGACACTTCTCCACTTGAAGAACGATTAGTACACCTTGATCATCTCAATGAGTAGTGTCGTGATGCGGCCCTGGCCAATGAGGCTCACAAACATAAGGTCAAGTGTCAATATGATAGGTCTGTTCATCCTCGGATTTTCTCTGAAGGTGACCTTGTCCTGGTCTATGATCAAGATAAGGACCCCCTGGGGACAGGAAAATTCAAACCCATATGGTTCGGGCCCTTCATCATAAAAGAGGTATTAAATAAGGGCGCTTATCATCTAGTTTATTTTGAAGGGAATGCTTTGGTGGAGCCTAGAAATGGGCTCTACCTCAAGAAGTATTACTCATAGGCAGGTCACTGTGGGTAACTTTTTGTAACATATGTATAGTCTTTGTACTATTACTTTTTAGTTTCTTTTAAGTGTTATGGACGTGTCATTGATGTTATCTTTTGTCAATATGGCAGATGTCAAGTGATTTCGAGGTGTTCATTGGGTATGAAGATGATGCTAGTTGGCACACTTGGAAGCTTGCCTCCGCAGCTTGGGTAATCTTTACACCTCAGGGCCAGTTGTTATCTTCTGGAGGTATATGCTTAGGTGATACCACAAATAATGTCACCTAGTATAGTGCAGTTATTGAATTGCTTCGTGACGCCTTGTCATTGGGTATCTCTCATCTCTAGGTCTATCTAGATGCTCAACTGGTTGTGTCACAACTAAATAGAGTATACCAGGTTCATGATCCAACTTTACATCGACAATTCCTTAGGGTACGTCTCTTAGAACGAAAATTTGATTATATTACATATTTTCATGTTCCTAGGAGATTAAACCAAATTACAGATACTCTAGCTAATCACATTTTAGATTGGCATCTTGCACACATATGAAAGAAATTTGACATAAGCATCTAAATACATTTTTTCACACGTGATCCATAAGACACAAAAGATCAAAAAACCATATATAGCATCATAAAATAACCAGAGTACATAGATGGACGCAAGCGCCTAAAAAATGGGACTAATAACGAGTCACAGGGCTTATGCCCTCAAAAAATATATACAACTAGTGCTCGTGGCACGTAAAAAGTCTAAATAGGTTTAGGGCCTATGGGCCATGTTATAATAGTCCACAGCATGGGATAAACACCTAAACAATCGGACCCATGTCCGAGGTGCCCCCACTACATGAGGCTGCATGGATGGCAGTAGGTCCTCTATCTCTTCCATCGGGACTATGCGAGTGAGTGCAGTGAAGTTACGCTCAAATAATCTAAGGACCCTATCAGCCTCCCCGGCTGGGAGGTTCCCTGCTACTGCTGCTCCCCTGGTGGCAGCTGCTATGGCTTCTGGCCGAGGACGATGCATGTTCTGTGCATAATCGACAGGTCGCACGGGTCCCACATCTGCATGCAACAAACGTATACCCGTCAAATACTCTGGCATACAAAAAGATGATATATATAACAAAAATGACATAAAAAAAAAATTACATATGCAAATAAAAAAAAACTACAAAGGTGGAGACTTACCCATCTCCCCTCGCTCCTCACCAGGAGGCACGGGTATCTTAGGATCTCTAGAAAAATCTATCCTTGCATATGGGTAATCCTCGATCATAGGGATCTTCCATGACAACCACACAAAGAAGTCATCATTGAAGGACTCATTGGTCCTTCCACCACCCTGTCGCGGCAGTAATACTACCCATCTACACACTGTAGGAAAAGAGCCCTGATGTCCTCATATTACTTCCCGAGGGCTAAATCTCAGAACTCTCTCAAAGAAAAATGAACACAAAATCGTCCCGAACCCAAAGTTCCTTTGTGTCCACTATCGACAATCTGTCAATTGCCTCTTCATGCACTCGAGAAGTGTGGTACTCCAGTCAAAAAACTATGCATTCAAGCACTGGATAACACAGTTCATCTGTGCGTGAGACGCCTGATGCAAGGCTATTGAGACGGTAATCCGCCCAATCAGTAATAATATCGCCTGCCGCAATAGGTTAGTGATCTTACTGATGGGTACCTGGGAGATCGCACGGTCAGTCCCAGCCTCACAGTGCTCGGCTATCAGTTCCAATATCTTACTCGGTCCTGCAGGAAAAGTCCCGAAGTTGACTGGTTCCCCTCTCCTTGAGAGGCCAGTCAAAAAATAGATATCCTCAGTGGTGGGCACCAGTGATTGCCCCTCTAGCATGAAGGGCTCTGCATCAGGGTGCCAGTAGTCAATCAAGGCATTCAGTAGCCTTGGTTGCACTCACATAAATGGACACAGGAAGAACTTCAGTAAACCACATTGCATCAACACGACCACGACATTCGGATCTCCCGCAACCAACTCACTGATTGCTTCATGCTCCCTTTCCCTCCACTGGACATACATCCTGCCAACACAATAAGGTAAAGGAGGGTCAGTACTTGCCCTTTAGTTCTCTTTTTGTTACAAAAGGGGGGTCCACACGAGCTGTAGAAGAGACAGTCACATGTACACGTGGGCATAATTTACTCTGCCCGAGTGTACATGCGGCCTGTCCAGAGACAACCTGCGTGTACCTAGGGCTGACCTTTTTAAGGTCGACGCCCACCCAAAAAATGAACTTAAAGACAAAATTGAAGAATTGAATAGCTAGATAAGGGAGTTTGTACTTACTTGGTCCAAGCGGAAGTTCGTTTCGTCCACTGTAGCTCCCGTAATCACCATTTTTGGCAAAGGGGGTCTTTTGGCTCCAAAGTAAATTTCCAAATCAACAATGGTGATAATGAGCTGCCAACTTCTATTTATAGACTTTTTGGCCTCTTTTTGTCACTTTTTTGGCCTCCCTTATTATTTTCTTTATACCAAAAACCATTTCGAGTGATTCAGGAGTTATATGGGAGGGATTTGATCGGGTATTGGGACATTTTTTTTGAGTTTTGAGAAAATTTTGACGGTCCATAATTTTTTTTCCAAGAATCAACTTGAGCATATAGGTTAGGTTATTACCCCAACTTTTGCATCTCGTTGTATTTTTCCTCTGCTATAGGATCGATCCCATCAGGTTGTGACACAAAGCCATCATATCTACTTTAGAAGTGTCGCAACTTGGCGGTATATCTTACCAGAACATGGATTCCCTAGGTAGGTCCTGGTTGCATTATGGTGTCCATGTTGTCTCTAAAACACTGTAGGTTCGGGAGTCATTATAGTCTTTCCTGAATATGAGTTTGAGCCTCATTTGCATGGTTCTTCTTTGCTCTTTGTCTCACCCTCAGGACTCCCAAAAACTATCGGGTCTCCTTTTAAGCCCTTTTCAAACCCTCTAAACATGAAAAGATTGTCGAGCGATCTTGTGGCCTTTCACGCTCGTTAAACTAAAATTTGAAGTCACGTCTGTCTGGCGGTAGTTTACCCCTTTTTCGGTCCGGACGGTCAACTGTACGAACAAAGGTATACTCTAGAGAACTTCCATTCTTTAGAAGAGTACTCTCAGGTATAATTTTATCCCTTTTTCGGGCCTGAGGGACTAAACTTACGAAAAAGAAACCCCCACGGAGTCAATAGTTAAGCTCTTTTCAGAATCCCTAAAATTGAAAAGATCGTCGAGTGACCTTGTTCTTTCACACTCATTAAATTGGTCCAGAAGAATATTCCTGACGGAGTCCATAGTTAAGATTTTTTCAGACTCCTTAAAAGTGAAAAAATGGCGAGTGATCTTGTCCTTGTCACACTCATTAAAATGGTTTTGAATCGACGTCTAATCGGTGCTAGTTTACCCCTTTTTCGAACCGACTAGACTATCTTCGAAAAAGGTACCCCAATGGAGTCTAATTTTATGTTTTTCAAACTCTCTAAATATGAAAAACCACCGATCTTACCTTCTTTGGGCTCGTTAAACTTACATCGAAGGACATTACCATTGTGTGTTTTATCAACCGCATTTACGTACCTTATCCACCAGCCTTGTGACAGTTTTCTTCTGCGTTTTAACACCTTTGGACATTGGAGGATTTTTCCCGAGTATCATTTTACTAGAACATCAATCTTGTCCTTGTGCCTTGAGCTTGTATGTTTGCAATACTTGTTCCTCCATTGTAACGTAATATTCCTTTATTCTTTTTCCAAAATTATCGAAAAGAACAAAAAAATCAAATATACCCCAAAAAGAGGAAGGGAACAGTATTTTCTTTATTGGAAGCATAATGAGTCTCCCTTGGATAAATCACATATGTCCGTTTGTTCATCATACTATGGGATGCAGTACGACCTTAGGAAGATTTTCTCGCTATATAGAGTTGTGTCCTCCACTGTTTGGTTATTCTTCCAAACATATGGAGAGTTTGCATTGCCTCCTGCTTCGTAGACTTATGATTAACATATATGCTGCTTGAGTCTCATCACTTGTCGTGCTGTTGTCCAAGGGAAGTTTTTCACTAAGCCTGAGTCGACCCCTCTGCAATATGTCTCTTGTTCGCATACCTGACCATCCTGAACATCCAATCAAGTCCTTGTTTGAAATCACTGAAGCCTTCCGTCCGATCATCAAGATTATCAAGTCCATGATCAATGAGCCATCGAAGATCTCTGGGTAGTGAATTCGTACACTCATATTACACTCCTACCCGAGTTTTGGAAGATTTTGAAGTTGTTGCTCGAGCTCTAAAGATCTCATCTCTAGCCATCAAGCCGAATCAACTTCTAGAAGATGGATACTCTATATGTATATCTTTCTGATTTCGAGATGTAGCTCCACTGTGTATTGTTCACGGCTACTCTTTATAGTTATTTGACATGGATCTACAGTGTATTTGATTGGTAGCCATGGTTCTGTTTTTATCTTGAGCATGGGTATGCCCTCCTCGGTGAGACATTTGTTATTTTGCAGATGACACCTCCTGGTTCCTGATCCTTGGGCTCACTCGTTCGACACATCAGTAAATATTGGTAATGTATTTCGACCATCACCTCACACATTAGGGGGCATCTGTTATAACCCTAAATTTCACCACACATGCTTACCTGGCATCAGGCCAACTCATATCCTTTCTTTGCCAAAAACACTGCTGAACAACTCTTTGAAAATCCTCTTGTGTAAAGGCCCACATTCCCTAACCCATTACTGCACACGTGTACACGCTGTCTGACCCAAAACAACCCGCGTGGACCGACAAAAGCATGAAAAAAGGAAAGTTTTCGACGAAACAAAAAGCTATGGGTGAGTTAACTGAAACTCCCGGCCATGCATGGCCAAGGGTTTGTCCAAATACCTAACTCCTTCTATCCTATAAAAGAAGGGGTAGGGGTACCATTTGGAGGAGGAAAAATATAGCAAAGAAACTCTGCCCATTTACGTATTCCATTGTCCCAACCCTTTAGCCTTTCCTAGTGCCAAAGGAGATTTAAATAAAAGCAGTTGAAGGACAGAAGAAGAGGAGCCTAGGATCAGGTTCAAGGAGCAGTGGCTGGTCTCAGCTTTTGTAAAGTTGACTCATTTTAAGTAATAAAGAGAATCCTTTTCCCGTTGAATTCATGAAATTTTTATGGTTTGATTAGTTTATGTTTGATTTCTAACCCGTGAGTATATAAGTAGTATGCATGCATAGTTGTTGCTCGTCTTGAATGCAGGTCAGCTTTGGAAGGAGTATTGTGAACAAGTAATCAAGCACAACGGAGGATCGACATCAAACGCTGGTAACAAGGTAGGTGGATATTTCCATGCATTTACTAAGAAAAGGGGATTTAAATCTAGGGATGTAGGTAGAAAGTAATTTCTATTCGGTCATATCTGCATGCAAAGTCTGAACTCTATTTGCTATTCCGTAGGGTGTTTTTCCCCAACATCAGCCATGGTCATATAAAGGAAGGATCTAGCGCAAAAAATCTCGTTATGAACAAGCACTTGGTCATGGCCATGGTCATATAAAGGAAGGAGCTAGCGTAGAAAATCTCCATTTCTGAGTTTTGGAGATCGCGACATGGAGACTCAAGATGTCTCATCGCAGAATCTCCAAATTGAGAAAGTGTGAAACGAGTAAATAATGCAAGAACCCATCAGAGTTAATCCAATGATGGAGGTGAACATGAGCACGATCGGAGGGCTAATGTTGATCCTCACAGTGTAACTACTATAAACCATTGATGGTTTCTACCAGAGGATGCAAAGAGACTTCTGTGTGATTTCCAGAGGAGTTGAAGAGTTACAAGGAATCTGCCAGCGGAATGAAGATGATTCATGGAGGAAATTGATAGCTAGATGAGGGTTGGAGATCATAACTGAAACATAAAGGATGAGATCGACTGTAACAAAGAAGACGAAGAGTCTCAACTGCTAGAGAGAAAAATGAATCTCGACATAACACCTAGTGATGATAGACACAGGGGTTGAACTACCAGAGAAGTTGAAGAGTCGCGATGATGATCAGGCATAGCACTTGAGATGTGGAGTAGATTGGCGCGGTATGAGAATGCAGAGGAATGGTGAATATTTCATGCACAAGGTGCATAGAAGCTATAAATACATGGTACAGAGAAGAGATGGGCTGGTTGTTGCTGCTGGAGTTGCTATGGATGTTGTTGTTGAAGGTGATTCATGCATGAAGAAGGATCAGAGTGCAACAACTGAATAGAATAGAAGAAGAAATGTGCAGCGAATGGACATGGCGCACAGAGCATAAAAAGAAGAAGAACAGAATGGGCAATGGATGCATACTGGAAGACAGTGAGGAAGTATGAGTAGAAAATCTTGCAGAACAATGATGAGATTCGTAAGCTGTTATTGAACACTATATCACTGTAATAGGTTTCAGTATTTCATATTCATAATCCAGGGTGGTTGGGAGGTGCTAGGGAGGACTGGTGTCCTCAGAGGTTCAAGTGGGTGCTTGAACACAGGGAGTTAGTGCTTCCTTCTAGTTGGTGCTAGAGAAACTAGGGAGTTGGTGCTTCCTTCTAGTGGGTGCTAGATAAAAACAAAGAGTTGGTACTCTCAGAAAGTTGTAGCTTGCAAAATAGAGGTTGTAGCCTCACAATGAGTTGGTGCTCATATGTATGATAATGTAAAGAATGTAAATATTACTTATCATATAAAGAAGAAGAATTTTTTACCCTGTATGGGTTTCCTTGGGAAATATTTGTCTCTGTGTTTCTCATATATGTGACTGATGCTGAATGTGCCATTGTTTATTTCTCTGCATTATTGTGATCATCATTGAGTGCCTTGTAAATATTTTAAAAGAATCATAATTGTTTAAGCACGGAAATAACTGATTCACCCCCCCTCTCAGTTGTCCAACAATTGGTATCAGAGCCAGCCCCTTTTATCTAAGGGTAGATCCTAGATATTAAACATGTCAAGCCATGAAGGAAATTCAACCAATAAGGCCCCTCTGTTCAAAGGAAAAAACTTTGCCTTCTGGAAAGTTAGAATGAGAACCTACATAATGTCGTTAGGTGCAGATGTCTGGGATGTGGTAGATACTGGTTATGTAAAGCTAGTTGTGCTAGCTAATAGGGATGACAAACTAGAATTTAGCTTCAACGATAAGGCTATGAATGCTATCTTGAGTGGGCTTGCAGAAAAATAATTCGTAAAAGTTATGCACCTAGGAACTTCCAAAGACATGTGGGACAAACTCATTAGTAGCTATGAGGGTAATGAGAAGGTAAAGGATGAAAAGATTCAAACCTACAGAATACAGTTTGAACAACTGAAGATGAAGGAAGAGGAAACTGTTGGAAAATACTTTCTGAGAGTAGAAGAAATGGTAAATGAAATGAAGGCACTTGGTGAAACAATTGAAGAACCTTCTTTAGTTCAGAAAATCTTGAGAACTCTCCCAGATAGGTTCAACTCGAAGGTCTCTGCTATAGAAGAACTTAATGATCTAAAAAACTTGGAGTTTGATCAACTGCTAGGAACATTGACTGCATATGAAATGAGAATAGTTAAAGATAAACCTACCTCTAGAGAAACATCATTTAAAGCAGACAAGAATGGGGATTCTGAGCCCGATGAAATTGAAGAAAAATTTGTGAAGAGACTGAAGAAGGGATCAGGCAAATACAAAGGTAAATTTCCTTTCAAATGTTTCAACTGTGGTATGATCGATCATTTTGAAAATAAATGTCCCCACAAAGGAAAGGATCGGACATGTGATGATGAGGAGAAGTACAAACACAAAAAATTCTTTAAAGAGAAAAACTTTAAGAAGAAAAGTCTGTGCGTAAACAATGATGATGATGATCCTTCAGATGATGAGGAAAATGAATCCTCTATTGAAGATAAACTAAATGACTTCATACTTATGGCCAAAGAGGATTATGATAATAAAAGCACAGGGAGTGATGAAGAAGAAGCTGTGGTTGACATGGAAGGAGAACTTATCAGTGCACTGGAAGAGATTGACAGACTAAGAATCAAGAACAGAAAGCAAAGACAATTGTTGATACAGTTCGAGAAAGACAGTAAAGAACCTGATGAATACCTTGTCCTACTAAAAGTAGAATTGGAAGAGGCAAATAAAATCGAAGAGATTTTGAAGTAGTAGCTATCAGAAAAAAAGGCAAGATGTGAAGCATTAGAACAAGAAGTAGTGAAAACGAGGAAAGAAATGGAGAAGTTTCAAGCCTTGTATAATCAGAATCTGCCAAGTATCAAAGCCTCAAAAGGATTGGCCACCATTATGAATCAGCAAAGGAATCCAACGCTGAAAACTAGCTTGGGATATGAAGAGGGATCAAGCAATGGTAAGCCAGGAAATGAAGAACCCATCAAGTTTGTCAAAAGTAAAACCAATGACAATAACAATCCTGCAGAAACAAAGGAAGACAATTAGCCACCCAAATCGAGTAAGGTAAAAGATGCCAGATACGAATCTGTAGAGAAAATAAGTAATGTGCTCACTGCTGAACGACATCGTCAGCCTGGAAGAAATTGATTTTCTCAAAGAAGACAACCATTTTCTAGGTACAAAGAATTTTTCTATGGCTATTGTTTCTACTATGCTAACTTTGGTCACAAATCTGTAAATTGTTCCTTAAGACTTAGGCATGAGAAATCAAGATTTCAAAGGAATAAATACTTGCCACAACAAAGAATAATGCAACCAAGTAACAAACCTTCACTGATTACTAATTGCTAAATTAAGTCTAGGGACATGCAACTAAAGAGGTCAAAAAATAATCAACAGTCAATGAGTAGACAACGCTGCACCAATAAGTTTGACCTTTTGAACAATGATATTGAATTCTACATCTGTCATAACTATGGACACAAATCTATTGACTGTCGTTTAAGGGAATATGAACCAGATTCGAAATCTCGTGCCGAAAATGCCAAGTTTTGGAAGAAGAAGGAAAGTGACAAGTGTGGATTAGTGTTTTCCACTCAAAGAAAAACGAACCCTTGGTATATAGACAGTGGATTCTCCAAACACATGAAGGGAGACAAAGGCAATTTTCTATCTCTAAGTGAAAGAAAATCAGGAAACGTAACCTTTGGAAATGATGCTCCAGGGAAAATAAAGGGCAAAGGGATGGTGAGCTTAAGTAATGCAAAAGGAAAATCCCAATATGTTCTACTTGTGGATGGGATGAAACATAATCTGCTCAGTGTAAGTCAAATGTGTGACAAAGGATGCGAAGTGTTGTTCACATCCAAGGACTGCAAGATAAAGTCTGTAAACTCAGGACAAGTGGTGGCCAAAGGCATAAGGACAGAAAATAATGTATATGTGCTGAAAGAAAATAGAGAAGAATGTCATCTAAGAAAACATCATGAAAGCTGGTTATGGCATAGGAGACTTGGACATCTAAACTTTGACCACTTAATCAAACTCAAAAACCTCGAGGCAGCAAAAGATCTTCCGAGAATATCAAAGCCCCAAGATTCAATGTGTAAACCGTGTCAAGTAGGGAAGCAAAACATGACACAATTTAAGTCCAAGAGCTTTACTTCAACAAAGAAACCACTCCAACTAGTTCATATGGATTTATGTGGACCTTCAAGACAAGAAGGCACAGGGAAAGAAAACTACTTCATGCTGATTATCGATGATTACTCCAGACTTACTTGGGTTTCCTTTCTCAAAGAAAAAGATGAATCATTTGAGAAGTTTAAAATATTTAAGGCTTTAACAGAGACTCAAATAGGCAAGAGGTTAAAGGAAGTAAGATCAGATCGGGGAGGAGAGTTTATGTCAAGAGACTTCAAGGAATTCTGCGATGAACATGGGATCAAGAGAGAA